>ML107535.1:0-11791 GCA_003697995.1 Taxidea taxus jeffersonii | reverse complement strand
GGGCTCCCTGCTCAGCAGGAAGACTGCTTCTCCCTCTCCTTCTGCCTCTCCCCCCTGCTTGTGTACTCTCTCCCTCTCTCAAATGAATAAATAAAATATATAAAAAAAGAAAATATCCTTTAAGTTATTGTCTTTTCCTTTGACCATGCCTATCACATTCCTTTGTTTCTTTACTTGTATTTGGAATTATCTACATCCATGTCCATGTATGCATGTATACAAACACAAATATCTGTGCCAGAGGAACTGCTGCATCAGTTAATACTTTTCTATAATTTCAAGCATTTAGCTTTGCTAGATAATACACTGAGATATGGTGGTCAAATTTAGCCTCTTTCCCCCTTAACTTATCTAAGCCTTTTATGCCTTTTAAAAAAATTACATCTGTCATATGCCCTATCCCAGCAGACTTAATCCCCTCTAGCCTGCTTACTGTCTTCCGTCCCTTATTTCTCTCACCACCATTTTTCTCTCCCATGAGAGGGAAAAGGATAAATAGTAAGAGTTGGGCAAAATCTATTGTTGGTTCAATGATCATGGCTCACAATCTCTTTGCTTTTCTAATATTTTCTGATTCTTTTGTCAAGTAGTAGGGACAAAATATGCTTTGAATAAACATCTTTGGAATAAAGATGTCTATGTCCAAACATCCATGATTACATTTTATCACTATGTATTTATAAACCTAGAAAGACAAATGTCTAATAAGAGGGGTTAATGGTTTTAACATAATATTGGGAATAATTATCTCTTAAAACTCTTATCTTTGCAATAATTCTTAATATTAAAGTGAATTATGATAAAAATCATTTATGAGATTAATAACTAATTTAATTTTTTTGTCATTTTATTGGAATATTTTTAATATTAGAAATAATTAATTGCTTTTTTTGAGGAATAAAAAATGTTGAAAAGAAAATTAACTTTTTCTTTACAAACCCTTTTGAACAAATATTGTACCCTTGGGATATTCCAAAGACAATATTGAAAGGCCATTTTTTAAAACAAAGGCATACAAGTAAATTACCTTTATAGGTGTTATTAGGAAACAACAAAATTTTCTTTTTAACACAAATGTTCAACAAAGAAATAATCCTAAAGGACTATGATACTTTACACATGCTTGTGCCAGTGATTTAAAGTTTGTGGTTTTCAGGAGTCAGAGCATTGAGTGTTGTGTGTGAGGGTAGGACAGGTGGTGTATATGTGAGTGTGTGAGTAATTTGTAGAATGTGGTTTGTGTTGTGTGCCTGTGTGATATAGATGGATATGTGGTATGTTGTAGGTATGGGTTTTATGTGTGTGATGTCTATGTGTGTGTGGATGATGTTTATGTGTTTGGTATGTGTGTGCCTGGCATGTATGCTAGTGTGTATACACACATATCCTATGTATACACATATGTCCTCTTATGATACTTAATATCCTTAGCTGTTTGTCACTTTTGATAAAATATTACCATATTATATCTGCATGTTTGTGATGGGAAGAGAAATAATTTTAATTAGAGGATTGGAGTATTGGAAATAAGGATGAAATGGATATAGCACATTATTGATTCTGTTGCATGGTGGAATGAGTGTATCTATGTCTTGATGCCCAGTCTTGTCCTAAGCCATTTTTCTCCTGGATATATTGTATTTATTCTATGCTGTCCTGCCCAGCCACCTCTCCGCTCATGTCTGGTTTTCCCTATAATCCAGATTGCACACTATGTTTTTGTTTTAGTTTTTAATATTTTATCTATTTATTTATTTTAGAGAGAGACAGAGACAGAGACAGAGTGCAAGCGGAGGGGAGGGGTAGAGAGAGGGGGAGAGAGAATCTCAAGCTGGTTGCGAACTGTACATGGAGCCTGGCACTGGACTCAACATCATGACCCCGAGATCAGGACCTGGGTCAGAAATTTAAATGACTGAGCCACCCAGGTGTCGCTGCACATTACGTTTAACAGATGAGAACAGAGAGCTGAAGGTATAGGAAGACATTTAATATGTACAAGCACAAAACTAAAAAAAAATCCCCCAAAATACTGAACAAGTGTGATGTACCATGAGGCTAGGAGTTAGAGTGAGGCGAAAAACACATAAATAAAACTTATTAAAGATAAAAATGAACTGTGCTGATATCAGGTAGAATATACTTCCACACCATTTTTAAAAATAACATGAATAAGTAAGTTACATAATGCTTTTGGCAGCTGACATAGGGAAATAGCAAAGCTTAAAGTAACAACAGATTGAGTTTTACAATGAGCTAATTATTAGTGAGAGGAAATAACAGCTGTGCAGTAACACCTTCCATAAAAATTTCCTCCTCAAGGAAGAAAGGAAGAATGACGATATATCAAAAAACAATCAGGAGTAGTAAATTAAGTTAATAAATATGCCCTCTTAAGAATCTTGACAGCAAGTGTCTTTAAGCTGACCATAAATTGTTCCAGGTTTTGCAGTTCATATCCCCTTCCTTGCATTAATAAAAATAAATTAAAAAGCTAAGTAATAGAAATACTGGATATAAAATGATCACTGGTTTATTAGGTGTTAAAGTGACAGTTATTAAAATTCAACAAAATTCTGAACTTTACAAGAAATTTTCATATTTGTTGGGAAGAGGGGAGTTAAAACCTAGAATCTAATTCTGATTTTTGTCAAAGAGTCCATTGGAACTCAGTTCATTTTAGACATAAAGATAGTTCTATTTCTGCGTCAATAATGATGACTAGGGCAGTGGACATAAAACCAGAATCATTAATGTCATAATCTTAAATTGTAAGAAATGTTGATGTATGTGGACAGGAGAAAAAAAACATTTGGTAGAGAAAGAACCCTGAGAGCAATTGAATCATTTCTATCCCAATCCATCCTTTAGTCTTTTTAGTGTGGAGGATATACCTACTTTAGATTTCTAAACTCTACCATCCTAAGTACGAATTAGGTCACATTTACAATATCACACAGCTTGATCCTCTGCCTTAGACAGTCCTACTGTTCAGCCATGACTTATTGTAGTTACCCAGTGTCATGTGACTAGAACTGGCAAAGGCTTTGTGAATGAATGTAATGGGTTGTTTCAGGGCCAAAGCCTTTAATTACTACAGGGAGACATTCCAGCACTGCTTTTCTCTTCCATATAGATTGGAGAGACTATGTGTTCCAGATAGAGCAACTGGAAAGTGTTGGGGACTTCATTAACCTGGATTGCTGAGTTGCTACAAAGAGCACTGCTGTCCTGGATTGTTGCTCAGAGACTCAGCCACCTTGGCATAAACTAAAAATGAACTTTGATTGTACTAACTCACTAAGATTTGGGGGTTATTTATGACCTCAGCATATCTTCTAGGTTGTCCCAAATTGTAAATGTTCTGGGTCCCCCATCTTGACTACTAGGAAATCCAAGCATTTTCTAGGACTTCCAAGGTCTAGAGTTTGATACATTTCTGTGTCTAACCAAGTGTGATGGGATGGGAATCCTTGAGGACAGACCCTTCAACTTCTGCTCTACTGCAAATCTTGAGAATGAGTTTTCTCAATATATTCATCCCTATCTTTTGATCTGGGTTTGCCAAGCACCTGATACCTGTGGTTCAGGCAGAGAGTTTGAGAACAGAGACCATTGCTTCTTCTGCTACACCAATAGTATAGAAATACATTTGTCCGGGCTTATACCTTATAGTCCAAGATTTTATGGGTTAAAGCAGAAGAGAGCTAAAAGGAAGCTATTGTGGTCATATTCTCATACCTACTGGCTTTAATGTCACCGAAGATTTTAGCTGAATTGCCTAGGCAGTAGTTGCTCCATAAAATGAGAATGCTTGCCCCACCCCCAATTATCAGTTGAGGAATATACTCAAGTGGTTTTTGGGCATTAAGTCTTGCAGTTAATGTAAACAGCTCTTTCAATTCACACAAAGAGCTCTCTCCTGAGACTATTTTTTCCTGAGTCCTACAGTACTTAAAACAAGCATCCATACTTGGGATCACCTTAACCTATACAAACTTTCCCTCAAAGTTGTTTTAGAGATTCTGTCCCCAGAATCTCACCTGTGTGCAGAACATTTTTACTCAAGTTGCTCTTCAGGGGCTTCCTATGATAACTGATGCATCAGTACTACCTTTTTTGGAGCCCTTGATAAGAATAATATCCCCCTGGGTGCTAGTTTGATGACCATCCTCATTTTATGGTTTGCCAAATTTTAGGGGGTGAAAAATGACTCTTTCATGTCTATGATTCACTTGCCTCCAGGAACCTGAAGCATAATTTTGTTTCCAGAATATCATATAATCTCTGGTGGCCAGAACTTTCATGAGTTTTGGGTCCAGGCCAAGATTTATATGTGATGTTTCACAGCTGACCACAGGTAATTACAAAGGCTTTGTTTAACAGGCTTCAGGAGGGAAAACTGCCTTCCTCCACACAGACATGGTGCATAGCACGTGCACTGCAGTCTCTCCAGGGGGCTGCAGCAAGGGCCCAGGCAGTCTGCCCCACTTCACGCCTGTCATGTTTATACAGAAGTGAGCATTTCTATCTCAAGCAACTGGTTTCCAAAGCCTTCTTTATTTGGAGGCCTTGACCGAAGCACTTTGCAGCAACTCTGCCTAGACCTCTCTGTTGTGTGACCTCAAGACATTTTTCTCCATTCTGATTTTGTACTTTTCCACTACTAGTTTCCCTCTTTGCAGTCTCCCCAGCTTCTCCAGCTCCATAAAGCAGAAGGAACCTTTTGTTCAAGGTTCTTCTGCAGTGAGATTTTCCATGCCTGCTCTGAATGTCACCAAATTGACCCATACCTAATGGTGTTCTGTGGGGAAAAAATAGAACATTTTTTTTTCTTTGCCTTTTACCTGCACCATCACAGTAAATGTGTACAGTCTCAATTGTTACTTTTTGCTTTTGGATGGTCCCAATTGTCTTAATTAACCACCTTGACACCTAGCAGGTGAGAAAACTTTTCAGATCTTTTCTTCCAACCTTTCTTCTTTAGTGATACAAAATTAATAATCTGGTTTTGTTTGGGCGGATGAGGATTGAATGCTCCATCCCTTCATGTTCCTTTATCCTCTTCCTAATTGTTTTTTTCCCCCCAAAATAAAAACAAACATGAACAAAAAGAGCCAATAGTTATATCCCTCATTAGCAAAAGCACATTTCTACAAAATAAGAGGCTACAAATAGCTATAGCTATTGCATATTAAGAGGCCCTTACCTGTCAATCAGCTCTTATTATTTTTTCCAGAAAACTAATTTTAATGGTGCTATCTGTTGTAAATTCAGTACTGTTCACTATTTCTTTGTGAACTTCATCAATTAACTATTTAAAGTTGGGTAGCTCTTTTCCATCAAAAGAGTCTATCTCTAGGGGCACCTGGGTGGCTCAGTGGGTTAAAGCCTCTGCCTTCAGCTCGGGTCGTGGTCTCAGGGTCCTGGGATCGAGCCCCACATCGGGCTCTCTGCTCAGTGGGGAGCCTGCTTCCTCCTCTCTCTCTCTGCCTACTTGTGATCTCTGTCTGTCAAATAAATAAATGAAATCTTTAAAAAAAAAAAAGAGTCTATCTCTATAATTAATGGGGCAGAATTTTTTTATCATTAGCTAAAATCAGCTCTACCTTTTTAAGACTCACCATAAATAGACACATACATTAACAAATTCAGTGAGAATAAATGATAGGTTAAAAAGATAAAAAATCTGTGAACACAGTCTATTGCAACCAAAAATTTTTTGGAGTGAGCTTATATTCATAGCCAAGGGAGGCTCTTGGAAATAGAAGGGTTAGGTTAGAAGGTGTATCTCTGGGGATGTTATTATTCAGTTGCCATGTTACTAATGTCCATTACATAGTTTATGTTACTATTTAAAAAATGAATAAATGAAAAAAGGAATAAATACATATTGAGATGTCTCATAGTTTAAGGTGAATGCGTCTTTTAGCATTAAGAAATCTTTCCTTAACATAAAAATCTTGTTCCTCTGAAAGGAATATCAAAGAATATTAAAAAATAAAGCACCATTTCCATATCAAGCAATGTGATTATACTATAGAATCTTATGTTTAAAAAATTATGAAACACTATGTTTCATGCAATATTATTTGCAAAATTGGTTCAAAAAAAGGCAAAACATGGGTGCCTGGGTGGCTCAGTCAGTTGAACATCTGATTCTTGGTCTCAGCTTCAGTCTTGATCTTAGAGTCATGAGTTCAGGCATAGTACTGGGCTCCACAACTGGTTGTAGAGCCTACTAAAAAATAAAAATAAAAAAAGGGCAATACATGAGATTTAAAAATATATGGCAATGCATCATGATGGTCTGAATTACACTCTAAATATTTTTACAGAAGCAAGTTAAGATTATTGACAGAAGAAAAAATATATTAAAAGTTGTACCATAGGAAGTCATATTCAAATAGACTACTTTGTGTCAATTATGACAGGGAACACATACTTAACTAAAAACATTTCTCACCTGAGTATTAATTACCTTCTCTAAAGATATGCAACAAACTAAAATTTCTACTGAAGATTTACTCTAAAACAACATGCTTGCCTTTCATTTGGACATTTAGAGCATCAACATACAGACATATTACAAATCATATTGTTAAACATGTATATCATGGCTTATTATTCTAAAAGAGAATTGAAAGCAGTTGACATGAAAATTAAAAGCATAGCATAGGGGGCGCCTGGGTGGCTCAGTGGGTTAAGCCTCTGCCTTCAGCTCAGGTGATGATCTTGGGGACCTATGATCAAGCCCCACATCGGACTCTCCGCTCTGTGGGGAGCCTGTTTCCTCCTCTCTCTCTCTCTCTGCCTGCCTCTCTGCCTACTTGTGATCTCTGTCAAATAAATAAATAAAATCTTAAAAAAAAAAAAAAAGAAACTGTGGGCTACAATGGAATATTTGAGAGGCATACTGCCAGAAAGTAGGATCAAGGGTCTAATTGTAAAGCCAGCAGAACTATCATGGAGACGAACTACATGTGTCCTAGATCTGAAATAGAAACAACTGGGTTTATGAACCTGAAAATCTAGCACCTCATGTAAAACATATGGGAAGAAAGAAGAAAAAGGTGCAATTAAGATAAGAAGGATTAAGAGGAAAATCCTGAAATTGCCCTTTTCCACCCCAGACAATACAGTAATTAGAAACAGCATTGCAGGAAGGAGGGAATTCAGAGATTAGTGTTACCATAGAACACTGAAAGCTGCAGGTTCCAGTCATATCCCTGTTTAATCCATTTTTTATTTACTTTGGCCAAGAGAAACTAGATGGATCCTGAAAAAGAGAGATGTACTGACACCAAGTTAAGCAGGCAATAGCCCCAACTGCAGCTGCTATCAAATAAATGAATTTAAGATCTTTGTCAGAGCAGATAAAACACAAACTTCTAGTTCTTGATATATTGCCATTGATGTGGCAAGTAGTTTCTTCTCAAATTCCATTATTAGGAAGGATCAAACACAATTTTCATTTACATGTCAATAGCGGCAACCTGTAGTCCATATTATTCATGGATAATTTTCTCATAAGTTATTTAACAAAAAACGGATTACAGCGAGTTCTAAATAGAGTGACTGTTTTCTTATTTTCTTTTCAAAACATAACATTTTCTAATTATTTCATGATGCCATGAAAGGTCCTGGTCTGTCATTGCTTTGATGGAAAATATTACACTAACGATTTTGGATTTCCATGGAAGTACTATAGTTCCAGCCACATAAAAGATCTTGAATAAAATTGAATTTTAATTACCTTGAAGAACTTTTGTGTTTTGCTTCAAGAATTTCTTCAAAGATTTCATTCTCATTCAGAAACACTTTTCTTGTCAGAATTAATCAGACCTTTATGTATATTTATAACTCCATCTATCACTGCAGTAATCGTTGACCTTTTTATTTTTTTTTAAAGATTTTTATTTATTTATTTATTTATTTGACAGAGATCACAAGTAGGCAGAGAGGCAGGCAGAGAGACAGAGGAGGAAGCAGGCTCTCTGCTCAGCAGGGATGCAGGGCTAGATCCCAGGACCCTGAGATCATGACCTGAGCTGAAGGCAGAGGCTTTAACCCACTGAGCCACCCAGGCACCCTGTCATTGACCTTTTTAGAAAACCTATTGCTACTGAAAGTACACATGTGTTCGTATGATTAAAAAAGTGGTCTTTACCAGTTATACTTAGCATAGTAGAGAAGTAACTTATTAGTTAATCAATAATCTATTTATTTTTATAATTATTATTTTAGCAATAATCAGTGAACTAAAGATTCTCCAGATTTATTTCTCCAAAAGTTCAAGCCTAAAACCAATTAAACAATGAGCTACCCCCTAAATTATACTTTATTTTTTAAAATTTGCGTTTTGGTTGAAATGAACATCAATATCAATGGGGTGGGGTGGGGTGCGGTGGACAAAAGGCAGAATAGTTCAGCCTAAAGGCATGAATGGGTAAGAAAGCATGGTGAATAAAAAGGAGATGTGAAATGTAAAATATCTCGGTTAAAGTCTTGGCCTTAGATACGGAACTTGGGAAATCACTTCAACTCTATGACAGTTTGCTTTCTAGTCTTTAAATAAAGGTATACCTACATAATATCTTAGTTATATGGAATTTTAAAAAAGCGTGTGGGATGCATAACAAATTGAAAACTTCTTCAGACACACTCTTTCACTTGTCCATGGTAACTGGAATTTTTTTTTTTTTTTTTTAGACGTTAACTAGCTGTAGCTATCATGGTCTTTGATTATTATTTTCACTTCTAATGCCACATGTATAGAAAGCCTGCGTGGGATGTAAATTATAGATGACATGTTTTTATCATGATAGCACTCTCAGTATAAGTTGTTGTTTATTCAGTTGACATTCTCTCCTTCCTTACTAGTTAGATTCTAACTAATTTCATGTAGTCTAACTAATTTCATGTAGTGAAATTAGTTTCATTGGGTGAAAATGTGCTAATTAAAATATTTATCTTCTCACATTAATTTGAGACCACAAAAGGCCATTATGATGCAGTTTTAGCCAATGGATTTTAAGAAGTTGCTGGGTTAGACTTCCAGGAAAGTTTTTATAAAAATAAATATAACTTGTTTGCCCCTCTTTTTTGCTCTACATCCTTTCCTTTTATACTTTTTCTTTTCTGAAATGAAAACCGGATACCTAGAAATGTGACTGCCACAAGCCAGAGGTGATAGAGTGGGACAAAGGAAGGGGCACAAGTGCCTGGGGAGGTGGATGACCTTCCATACCAATGTGGACTGTCTAACCGTGACCTTCTTGTTGTACAAAACAAATAGACTTATTTTTTTCTAAGCCACCATTCATAATGTTTTTGTTATTTGTAGCCGAACGTACCTTAATTAATAATAATGTGTATATAGTATAACATTTGACTAGGGAATACATCATTGGCCCTATGAGAATAAGCATGTATGGGGAATCATTCTTTAAGGCAATTTATGAAAAGGATTATTAAATTTGTCCTTTAGGAATGAGTGAGTTAAATTTGATTTAAGTGTAACTAATATTAGTGTATTGAAAAAGTAATTTAGACAATTTGTAAACTATGCACATATAAAATGCACAGAGATATAAATAGTTGTTAGGAAAGAATGTCTTCCTTGAATTTAACATTAATCTTCTTTCTTTTCTGTCTTAACCCACATTGTTCTCTTTATTACTCCCACTGTCCTTTCATAATCATCATTTTTATGTTATATTGTTTTTCACTGTAGTTTGAAGGACAAGAATATATTCTTTGCTGAACATTGGCATAAAAAAGGATTTCTACTTTAATATATACATTTATATTAATATATGCTAATGTATGCATAATATACAACATTTTATGCTCCTCTTACAGTATATATATTTCTCCTGCTCGTTGGTAGTAGTACTTTACACCCTAGGGCAATGAGGCTCTTTCCGATCAAACTTTTCTTCTATTAGAAGGTGAAAAATATAGTTTCTAAATCACTCACAGTGATAGTCCAATGACCCAAGCCTGAGACTTTTCTGATATTTCCAATACCTGTTTGTGATAACTATTCCAGGCCTGGTGAATTGATCTAACTTAAGGCAGTATGAAACGTCCTTAGAAGTTTATACTGAAGATGGGTATTTTCTCCTGTGTCATGTTGCTAGACATATTTGAGCCCAGAGCTGTTTGTAGGCACAATTCTAGTTCTATGGAGAAAACCGAATGGAAAATAAGAGATTGACAAAAAAGACACATGGATCACAAAAACAGAAAGGCTTGATGGGGTCTATGTCTCTCACTTCAGTGGTAGCTGCCACTAGACGATTTTGAAATAGTCAATTCCAAAGTTACTTCAGTTGGGTTTTGGTTGTTTCAAAACAAAAACAACTCTTGTTTCTTTAATTGGAATTCCTTCTTTTTTAATTGTCTTTGGTCTCTTTCTATACTTTGTGAAGCTAAAATTGCACTTTTACATGGGAAATGTAACTGTTACATAAACACAAGCAAAAAACTTTTTTCTATATGGAAGTAAGAGGCATTTTTATCCAATCTTGAAGAAATAGTTTCCATTTAGGAAATAGGCCATTTAGAAAGCTCTCTACCCAGCATAACCTCAGAGAGGGCCTCTAAATGGTGTTTCATGTTTGGTGTAGCTTTAAGATCAAACAGGGCTTTCTGATATGAGGCTGGAATTATTAAACTAGCCTCATTATTATTTAAACTATCTTCATGTCTGTTTTTTATCATCGTAATAAATTAAAAATAACCAGAAATGATGTTATACAGTTTGTAAAAATTGCTCTAACCCGCTCACCAAGCTCTCATCATTTGAAAAATGATGACACTGAAGGATAAGCAATATAAATTACAGTCACAGTGTCACATTGCTAGTAAGAAAGGAGCAGAGTACAAAACTGAACTCAGGGCAGTCCAATTTTAAGACTGAGCATTTTCAGGTCACCTAAAAAATGAGAGGTGGAGAGGAAATGACCCTTATTTTCCATATCTCTGTCCCAGAATATTTGCTTGGCAATTTGACCACATTTCACAGACTAGTCTTTCAGTTTCCTTGGAGTGTAATCTCTTAATGGTTCCACTGTATGGAGTTTGGTCATCTGGTCTATTTGCAGTTCATAACCTTGTTGATTTTTCACCATCAGCTTCCCCATTTAATTATCCAGAACATAAGCTTCCTTTGAAGACATAAAATTCCACGTGCTTTAAGAAGCTATCAAGCAATGTTTAGATTCGGGTTTGAAGTTGTCCCACGTTTGTTTTATTCTCATTGTTTATTGATGCTTTTGGATAATTCAGCAAATTTGCTTTTAAGTGTGGGATCCTTTTGGAAAATAATTATTTGGCATATATGTCTTATTGCTCATCATTAATGAAAACAGGCAAGACTTTCTTTTTTTGTTTTTCTGATAGGTGCAGTTTTGAGCAGTGATGTTCAGGCATAGTAAGTGCTGATCATATAATAGCTTCATTGAAGTAACTGTAGAGAAGACACTCTTTCTGCAGTATTGTGATAGATGTTGACAGGAAAATGATCATGATCCAATGCAATGTGAGGTTCATCACAGTGCCCTTTTGAGCTTGACAAGAAGAGGGCATGCTTTATAGTAGAGGTGACAATAAAAATTGGGTATTGGTAATATGACATTGAAAGCTAAAATATGAATCAGTTTATTGTAGCAAAAATGAAAAAATATTAACTCCTTTCAGAAAAAATATTAACTCCTTTCAGAGAGCTAACATAAAGTTAGCTTCTTTAGCACTTTAACTGAGGCAAATAATACATATAAAATTT
>ML107534.1:22433-35745 GCA_003697995.1 Taxidea taxus jeffersonii | reverse complement strand
GAAAACCAGCTGAGCATCTGGAAATGACTTTTCCTTCCTGATTGCCCAAACTAGAGAAAAGCTGAAAAAAAATGCTCAGCCAAACACTTGCTGTATCCTTTTGGGGTACATTGTCTCAGCCACAACAGTGAGGGAACAACAGAACGATGGTCATGAATGGTGTGGCCATGCACTATTGAAGCAGTGACTCCAGAATGGGGGGACAGAGGGTCCCTTCTACTCTCAGATGGCAGAGAGACTCCCAGGAGAAAGCATTAGCTGTCGTCTCAGCCTTCTGAGGCAGGTGGATGGACCTAGGATCAACCCTCAGCCCCACCATTTTTTATTGCATAATCCTGGTCAAGCAAGCTTCCTCAAGTTTCATCTATATGGGATGGGGGACAAACCCCCCAACCACACAGTGGTTGGGATGGTTAAATGAGACAATGTGGGCTAAGGCCTTGACATATTGTAGGTGAGAAAGGCATGCTACTGCCCTCTTCTTATGCACTTCCTTGGTTATGAACATAGAGACTCTGAATCTAAAATCTTTATGATGGGTACTTATCTTTGGATATCATCATGGCTCTAGAGCTCCCAGAATATAAAATATGAATATTCACCCCTATCTATGCTAAGTACGGGGAAGGCAAAGGTGGGTTACCCAGGCAAAATTCACATTATTGTACTGCCTGGAAGGAAGCCTCTTCAAGAAAACAAACGCATCTAGCAAGTGGGGGGCAGCATGGGCAGACACCATGTATAATTGGAGGCTGGAAGAATATACAGGTGACTATGGAGACGAAGTAAGACAAGGGGCCAGAGGTGGACCATGGAGAGTGTTGAAGGTCACCCTGAAGATGTCAGCATGTGTCTGTAGCTGTCAGAGAGCGTGCAGGACCATAAGTTGGAGAGAGACAATGGACCCGTGTCCTTCCCTCTCAACTTTTCCAATCTGCTCTTAATTCTTACAATGTTGGTTGATGAATTAATCAAGATGGGCAGTAAAAGAGTTTGCACTAGACTTTTCTGTTCCATTCCCTACAGTCTTTCTGACCAACACTGGGCAACTCAGAGTGTCTGGCACATATTAGGTGTCGATGAATATCGGTTAAAATGAACAAAATGTACTTTAATAAGAGCTGAACTCCAGTCAAGCCTTTTGGGACAACTTTGGAACGTGGATGAAAATATTACGCTAGGCATTTAATGAAAAATATTTACTCTCACGAATCTTAGGTGAGCTGCAAATGAGTCACATTTCGGTTAGTAACTGGTGGCTATTTGGCTGAGTCTTCATCGGGGCAAGACCGTGGAGTGAATCTGCAGATGACCCTGCAGCGCTCTGCTAGGTCTACCCCCTTCCTCCAGCCTGGACATCCTTTCCACCAGAGGACACTTTCCTCTGTGTACAGCAGCTGGAGGCTCACATGCGAAATCTTTATATTCACTGCAAACAACCCAAGCATCTGACTTCCATTCTCCACTCACAGCTGGGAGCAAGTGCGAGCAATCAGCAGAAAGCTGGAGGCTTGTTAACAGGGGGTTTACCTTGGCACTTAGTTGCAATTAAATCCAGTGGGTTAAAAGCTTCTGAATGCATTACCCTCTTTTAAACAGGGCACTTTTAAAGAGTGTTTCCACAATGAACAATATTCATTGCCAGTGTTATATATGGCTGCCTTTTACCCTCAAATAATGCTTTCTTTGCTTGGAAGGAAAAGCAACTTTCCCATCATCGTAATTGAATCCAAACATCTGTCACCCACAAAGGCATGGTTTCAGAGGTCAGCTAATGGATATCTGGCTCACACAGCACCCACAACCACACTCATTTGCAGCAAATTTACACCCACGCCCACATGCACACACCCCAAATGCGTCGCTCCAGAAAAATACGTTTTCATTGTCATTTCCTTGAATAAAATTAAGATAGCAGTGGAGAAAGGGTGATAACTGGAGTAGTGAAGGGAACAAAGGCTTGGGTTGGGAGACCTTGGTCCTGATCGCGGCTGCCTTCACAAGCTGCAAAGCCTTTGACCAGCAGCCTAACCTCTCTGGCTCTCCATTTCCACACTGGTGAAAAATGTGGACGATGAAGCCAACTTCACCACGGAATTCTCATAACCCCACCCACCACCATCCGTGTCCACGTCTTTGTGGCCTTGAGTGCAGGGCCCTCGCAGAGCCTGGCCATCCTTTCATATATGATGCTGCTTCCCCAAGGAAGCCCTCCCTGCTGCTCCCAGGCAGAGTTATGGGCTCATTTACAATTGTCCCAGACAACTTGCCACTAATTCACGATAGCTTTTACTGCATTATACAGCAACCACTTAACTTATATGCCAATCTCCCCACCTAAACTATTAACCCTCGGAGAACAGGCCAGGTCTTATTTTTCTCCATTCTGCTAGTGGCAAGCATGGATTAGCACAATGTAGGTGCTAGGAAAAGGCTGAGGGGAAGGAAAAAACAAGGGAACACAGAATTGCTTGATCGACAGGATCCCTTAGTGACAGCAGCCCATACAGAAGTCTGTCTGCTGGCCCCTAATCTCTCTCCCCGCACAATGCTGTCAGAGGGGTGGGGAAACCCCGGGCTTTTCATATCTCATGCGCTTGGCCCACCACTTCAGGGGACAATCCAGACAGCTCAGCAAGGCAACCCATCTCTTTATGACTGAGTCGCTCTCTCCATTCACTTCTGTGCTCCCCTCTCCTCCACCTGCCATGTTCCAGAAAAACAGGCCAGCTGCTTGACATGCCATGCTCTCTCTTACCTCCGAGTCTATCCCCCTGCCCTATAGCCCCACCTGCCTTCTTCATCTGGCTGATCCTTACCTGTCTCCATGGCTTAGCTAAGGTGACTCTTCCTCTAGGAATCTTTCCTGGATCACCCAAGCCTCCTATTCGTTGCCAGCCAAAATGCCATCCTTGACTCTTATAAGTTTGTGTGTTTGAGGGTCTGTGAGCTCCTGGAGGGCAGATGATGGGCCCTGACCACTCTTGGGCCTCTGGTACCTGCCACAGTCCCTGCTCCATGTGGGTGGGCAGAAGTAGTGTTAGCCGGATCAGTAAAGCGTCACCTTTGGAGTCCAACCATAAAGCTTTTGAAGCATTATGATCACACCCCACCACCAGGTTGAGGGGTCCTCTTTTTGACCCTGGAAGAAGGTCTTTGTTTGACCTTGACCAGTTTCTGAGAAAAGATTCTTAAAATCCCCCACTAAAGCCATAAGTTTTTCAGTTACTCATTATAATTCATTGTGTGTGCATATAAATCATGTATTTCTATATTTATAAATATATATAGCCAATTGGTATATATCAAAACTATACTTTAGGCATCTATAAGGTTGTGGTGATCTTAATTCCTTGATGGAGTAAACATTAGCCTAGATTCTCTTGTTTTGCCCTGATTCCTATTCCTGTCCCACTCGCACCTTTATCTGCAGCCTTTCTGGGCTGTTTAGTTTAAGGTAAATCTTTTGTAAGCAGCTTATGTTATAATTTGAAAAATCCAATTTCATTATCTGTATTTTCTAGTGGGAGAGTTTAATTCATTTATACGGATTATCTTTCCCATTTTAAAATTTATTTCTGTCATTTAGTGTTGGGTTCCACTTATTATGCTTTTTTTTAAACTGCATTTTTTTCTCTTTTCCTGCTTTCTGTTGGATTAAAAATGGTTTCTTTCTCCATTTTTCTCACTTTGTTGCTTTGGAAGTTATATGTTCTGTAACTATGGAGGGAGTATCTGCTAGAATTCTTACAAAATCATATTTATATTTTTCTAGCAATCCGAAATTATTCATTATCTCTATTATCTCTATCTGCATCCCAGCATGTTTCCCATGCCTACAAACACTCCTGCCCCCTCACCTTCCATATGTTTAGATCCATGTTTTCAAACAATGGATCTACCAAGAGTTAATTACGTAAATTTACCAAATTAGTGTATCAACTATCTTGATCACCATTTCTTCTTGTAGCCCGCTCTTCTTGGGATTTGTTTTCTTTTTTGCTAAAACTCATCCTTTAGTAGTTTTTCAGTGAAGGTAAGTAAGTGGTGAACTACCCCTTAGTCTTACATATCAGAAAATGCCTTTATTTCTAATAATCTGGAGTAGGAGTTAACTGGGTGCAAATTCTAGCCTGACAGTTCCTTTAAAGGTAATCGTCAATGTCTTCTTGCCCCTGTTGTGGCTAGTTGGAAGGTTCTGGGTCTGATTCCTTCGTGGGAAATCTCTTAGATAAACTTGAAGGTTTCAGCTTTACCTCTGACATTTATCGGTTACAATGTCTATCCAGATATAGGTTTGTTTTGATCTTAGTATGTGCCTTCCGTCTGAACTTCCTGTCCTTTGTTAACTTTTGAAAATTCTCACCTGTTACCACCTCAAACATTGCCTTCCTCTTTCCTCTCTATTTCTGCATTAGACAAATGAATCTGCATTAGACAAATGTTGAGATTCTCAAGGCCCCTCCCTGTATCTTGACTTCCCTTTCTAATACCCATGCTTCCTCTTTCCTTTTTTAATTTTTCTCTTTTCATGGAGCTCAGACACCGAGAATCAAGGTCACCACACACCTCATTTCATGTTGCCCGGTGCACACAAGTTCCTCTCTGGTTTTATTCATGTAGTATTCTGTTTCATATGACTCCCTCCTCCCCTACTCCCACAAGACGGACCACTCCAGTCTGTCTCATGTGTAGTGTTTTGTTCATATGTGATCTTAAAAATACATATTGTTTCCTGAACATGAATTTTTAATGCTTGGAAAAATATTGTGTTATTTAGATCGTTTTATTTCTTAGTTTTTCACCGAGCACTGAATTTTGTAAGAGCCATCCATTTTGTGTGTTTATCAAGTTCATTACCTCTAACTACTGCAGAATAATGCTATATGTGCCTACAGCATGTGGTACCAATTTACTTTATCAATCCATCTATATCCTCTACCTGTCTCCAGGAACATGCCTAATTGAATTAGTGCAAGACTGCCTTTCACAGGAGTTGCAATACAGCATATGCTTCCTTTAGCTGCATACGAGGTGCCTGTATCCCTTATCCCTACCCACACTGGGCTTTACTCAACTGTTCAGTTTTTACTAGCCTTTTTAATTATGGTGTATTTCTTTATGGCATTCTGCATACTTTTTAGAACACTATCTTCCATTTTTTAAAAAATGTCCTTTTTTCAAAATCTTTTAAAAAGATTTTAAGATTTTATTTATTTATTTGACAGAGAGAGAGGGGGAGAGAGAGAGAGAGAGAGAGAGAGAAAGCAGGCAGAACAGTAGGCAGAGAGAGGGAGAAGCAAGCTCTCTGCTGAGCAGGGAGCCTGATGCGGGGCTCTATCCCAGGACTCTGGGATCATGACCTGAGCTGAAGACAGCCACTTAACCAACTGAGCCACCCAAGCGCCCTAAAATTTTGTCTTTTACTGTGCCCTATTTTTATCCCATCTATTGAGATTTAAGGTTTGTTTTAAGAACTATTTTTTTTCATTTCATGGACGTCTAATCATCAGGAGTACCCAGTCTGGCCCGGAAACACCTCCACCATATGTGCCAATGCCATAGGATGTGTGCAGCCTGTTAAAGTCTAGAGAGTCAGGAAGGGGGGCTTCCAGGAGGAGGTGATCTCTGGGCAGGGCTTTGAGGAGTGAATAAGAGCTTACTCGAAGAAGGCGATGAGAGTGGCAGAAAGGGCCCCCTCTGGTAAGGCTGGAGCCAGGTGTCTTTATTCCACTTCTTTGAAAGTAAGAGCCCCCCGCTTCAGTGGGTGGAGTTGCGCTGGCCCACGACCACAGATGCTTCCAGGGAGGAGCTGGCAGTCTCCCACACCAACTGATGTGTGATCTGCAGTCAAGGACGTTGAGTGTTTGTTCGTCAAGCGCCAGCATCGGAACTCTCCGTCCTGCACTCGCCGTGCTCCCCCTACGTGGGAACATTTCCCATGACTCAGGCCAAACTGGAGCTGGTGCTGGAGACACGGAGGCCTCCCTGGCCTGGCGGGCCCCTTTGCCCAGAGTGGAATGATCTCCAGGAGGAGACCCATCACCGGCTCCTGCCTTCATCTGCTTTCCATCTCCCTCTCTCCTAGGCACATGCCCACTCATTAACAAAGCATTTTCACAATTGCTGGCTGCTTGCTGCCAGGTCATGAGGCTCACCTTCGTGAAGGAGGCTTGAAGGGGAAGGCTCCTTGATCGGGCACTCCAGTCGATTGATATATCTCTGGGTCTGGGGTGCCGTCCCTGTGCTGGCAAGCCCCACACAGAGTCTCAGATTCCCAGAGCAGTCTGGTCTGTATCAGCAGAGCACTCTCTGGGCCCCAGCTGGCTGCAGGATGCTCTCTGGCAGAAGTCTGGGTTATAACGAGGTTCTGTTTGTCTACAGATCACATTTTGGTACCCACAAGGGACACCGCTAACAGCATCAGGGAGCATCCGGGATCCCTCATCCCACAGTTTCTTAAGTTGCTGTCAGAGGACTTTGGCTAAACCTGTTCCTCATTTCTCCAAATGAGTTACAGAAAAAGCAGCTTTCTGTGCCATCACACACGTCAGCAATCAAGTGACAGAGCCCAGGAGGCTTCACACCCCTGGCTGAGGGTATTGCTGGCAAGATGGTGTTGTTTGAAGCCAGGATCCCAAAAGCATTAGGATGTGTTGGAAAGGGAGATGTTCTGACACCATCTTTCTGCGTGGAGTTAATATGCCCTAAGGGGCTTTCCAAGAAGTAGGGTCATCGGTAGAGAAATGCATATAATGCCTAGTGACCTTCCTTGCTTGGATGGAGGCAGTGAGGGGGTACTCAGGCACCTCGGAGGATGTGTGAAAATGCACCCATCCAGGTGGTTTGTGTGTTGTGGAAATGTCTTATGCTGAATCCCAGCATTCTGATCCTCACTGCAGAAAGGAGCGAGTATTCAAGGTTTGAATATGTTCCCCAAGCAGAGAGACAAGGCAGAAAAGGGGCCCAGCCAGATGGGGCAAGGGAGTGTGCTCTCCAACACAGACTGCGCCCACCTGGAGCACTGAAGGAGTGTACCACAGGTACGGGATTTATAGGGACATCCCCATGTTGGGACACCTGAGAGGAAGCTGCAGCTCAATCTGGCAAAGACCTTGTGGACCCTGGGGCCACCACACTCAGGGTCCAGAGTGTGCCCAGTGGGGCCATGAGCATGGAGTGTAGGGTGAGCAAGGGGAACAGTGGAATGGTGAGCTTGTGTCCCTGAGACTTCACTAATCACTACCATTATGTCTGCAGCCTTCAAAAGGCTGGTGGAAGACGAGGGGCACATTTCTTCCATGATTGGATGAGTAGGAAGGCATGAAGAGAGTTTTTTCAATGGTGCACAATCCTTCTAAAAATGATATCATTGTGTGCCCTTTCATATCAGGGTCCCTGACTGTGGACCTTCTTGGAGCCCTGACACACAGGGAGGACAGAGGGGAAAGCAGCTGGAGAGAGTACTCCCATGAAGATGACAGTCTGCAGCCTCGGGGAGATGGGCACCTTGCAAAGGAGAAGACCTCCAATCCATAAAGAAGCATGAAAATCTGAGAGGGAGATGAAGCTGAGTGTCAAGTTAAAAAAAATAAATACTGAGAGGCAAGAAGAGATCCAGGGGCAGGTACAGGGCAGAGGAGTCCTGAGCCCCAGAGAGATGCCATCCCGTGACTGGTAGAGTTGCAGCCATTTTTATTAAGCTCACTTGCTCTGGAGGCTACAACATGGCCACAGAGCTTACAGCCACTCCCCTGAAGCGGTGGAGTCTTTCTCCAGCCTTGGAATCCACGCAGCATTTCATGTAATAACTAAAATAAATAACGTTGATAGGACCTCTCAGATTTAACATAAAATTATAGAGTCTCAAAATGAGACAGGACCTTGATATTAATAGCTACTATTTCTCACTTGAGTCTCATAACAATATTGTGAAGCAGGCATAAAATATCATTTTCATTCCTATCCTAAAATATATCTTAGTGCTCCATCTATCTTAAATTTCACTCCTATCATAGAGGACTTCGATGCCTTGCCCAGCTTTATAATCTATTTAGTGTTGATGGCAGGACTGAAGCCAGCATTTCTTTTCTTTATTTTAATTTAATTTAATTTTATTTTATTTTATTTTATTTATTTATTTAAGAAAGAGAGAAAATGAGAGAGAGAGCATGAGAATGGGATGAAGGGCAGAGGGAGAAACAGATTCCCTGCTGAACAGGAAGCCTGATGTGGGACTTGATCCCAAGACTCTGAGATCATGACCTGAGCCAAAAGCAGATGCTTAACTGACTGAGCCACCCAGACACCCTGAAGCCAGGATTTCTGACTTCACATGCCCCACACCATCCTCTCAGTGGGTGCTTCTCATGCTCAGTCATTCAAGTGGTGCCTTAAAATCTTTTGCCATATCTGTACCACTTGTCATCAACATTTCACTTACTTTTTTCTTAAAATAGACTCATTTCACCTTTAGTATATTTGCCAGTTTTTGAATTTTTTTTTAAATTTTAGATAATCACAGATTCATGTGTAGTTGTAAGAAATAATAGCAAGTGACCTCCAGATCGTTCAGTTTTCCCTAATGGAACGTCTGGGAAAACTGTATAACAATATCACAGCTATTGATATAGCCAAGATAAAGAATAATTTCCATCACTGTAAGGATGCTTCATGTTGCCTTCTTATCACCATAGCTATTCCCTGCCTGCCTCACCCCACCTTGATCTCTGACAACCAGCCACTAATCTGTTTTCCTTTTCTACAATTCTGTCATATCGAGGGGTGTTCTATAAAGGAATTGTTTGGTATGCTATCTTTTTAAATTAGCTTTCTTGATTCATCATTCCTCTCTGAAGATTCATCCAGGTTTGTAGGTGTTAGTAGTATTCCTTCATATCCATCGTCCAACTGTTCACCACTGAAGGACACCTGGATTATTTCCAGCTTTTGACTATTAAGAATAAAATTGCTACAGACATCCATGTATACGTTTTTGTGTAAAGATAGGTTTTCATTTCTCTGCAATGAATGCCCAGGACAGTAATTGCTGGGTTGCATGGTAGTTGCATGTTTAGTTTTGAAAGAAACTGACAAAAACTTTTGCAGAGTGGCCGTATTGTTCTATATTCCCATCAGCCATGTCTGAGTGATCCAGTTTCTCCATATGCTTGTCATATTTTAATTTTACTTGGAGAAGTATGTAGTGATATATCATTGTGCTTTTAATGTCTACTTCCCTAATGGCTAATGGTGTTGAACATTTTTTCACATGCTTATTGTATATATCTATATCCTCCTTGGTGAAATGTCTCTTCATGTCTTTTGTCCTTTTACTAATTGGGCTATTTGATCTTTTATTGCTTGG
The DNA here is from genome assembly GCA_003697995.1 of Taxidea taxus jeffersonii. NCBI lineage: Eukaryota > Metazoa > Chordata > Mammalia > Carnivora > Mustelidae > Taxidea > Taxidea taxus. The sequence continues at coordinate 26,378 of ML107534.1, read as the reverse complement.
TTTTGAGAGTTTTTTGTGTATTCTCGATACTCATCCTTTGTGGATCTGCAGTTCGCAAATATTTTCTACCAGCTTATCTTTCTATTCTCTTAACAGGTTCATTTGTGTAACAAACATTTTTATATTTGTGACATCTAATTTATCAATTTTTAAATTAGGGATTATGTTTTTTTGGGCCAAGTCTAAGAACTCTTTGTCTAGCCCTAGCTCCTGGAGATTTTCTTACAGTTTTTCTTTTTTTTTTTTTAAGTTTTGTGGTTTCAATGCTTTACATTTAAGTCTATCAACTTTTTCTTTTCTTTCTTTTCTTCTTCTTCTTCTTTTTTTTTTTTTTTGCTTATGAATGTCGAGTTCCTCCAGCATCATTTGGAAGGCCATCTTTCGTTTGTTGAATAGGTTTTACCTTTTGTCAAAAAAATCACATGGGCATGTGTATGGAACTGTTTCTTAGTTCTTTATCCCATTCCACTGATCTATGTATGTGTCTGTCTCTCTACTGACACCACACAACCTTGATGACTGTAGGTATGTAATAAGTCTTAAAATTAGGTAGACCGATTCTTCTCACTAGATTATTACTTTTAAAAATTGTTTTAGCTATTCCTTTGTTTTTCCATAAACATTCTAGAATAATTTTGCTTATATCTACAAAAAAAAATCTTGCTGAGATTTTGATAAAATGGCTCTAAACTATTTTCACTTGGGGATAAATGGCATCTTTACTACGTTGAGTCCCTAGTCTATGGTATGTCTCTCCCTTTATTTATTCTTCTATTTCTTACATTAATGTCTTCTAGTTTTCAGCATACAAACCCTGGACATATTTTCCTAGACTTGCATCAAAATATTTCATTTTTTGATTATTCACAAATACTATATTTAGCATATTTAATGTAAAACGAAACTTTGTTACTCCATAAATGAAAAACGAGTATGCAAAGAATAACCACAAAAATACATACAATGTAACTGAAACAAAACACATAATTTGTTTTTAAAAGTTGGTCTGTGTACTTTGTAAAATCAGCTTCTATGCCACTGATCATGTGTGTACCACACTTTGGAACGCAATCCAATCTTTAGTGATTCATGGCTCACCAAGAAGACATTTCTAAAACATAGCCATCAGGGCTTTATGTAAAAATGCTCAGGGTTGGGAACCTCACCATCTCCTAAGATAGCTAATTCTAGAGTCAAGTAGTTGTATTTGTTGAAAACTCTTTCTTTGGCAGAGCTAAAGTCTATGGTTCTCTCCCACCCCTGTTCCAAGTTCTGAAGCCCCCTCCCAGGGCCAATCTCCACCACCCCTGTGTCCCACCATTGTCACACAGGTCTGGCATGTCTATCTTTGCAGCCCAGCTACTCTCTCAGGACAGGACAGGGGAACTCAAATAAATCATATTTAACATATTTAAATAAGAATATTTCTATTCATTTCACTCATCCTTGAGGGAACAGGGACTCTTCTGGAGTCTGGGGACAGTGAGAGGACTCAAGAATCATTGGGACTTTTAGGAGCGTCTGAGCAGAGAGCTTCGTGGGTCCGGCAGCCAGGCTTCCCTGGGGAGCAAGGAATGTCGGGCAGTGCTTAATCTACATGAGGACTCCCGAAGGTAGAGATGTTTACCCCCATTCTACAGTTGAGAAAACTGAGACTTTTGTATAGTTTTTCCAAGATTGCGAAATCAGTAAATGACAGAACCGGTTTGGGCTCTATGCCAAATCCTGAGCTTTTTTTTCATTGAGCAAACGGAAGGCTCTTAGCATTTACTGAATGAATGTAGAAAGGTAGAAATAAATTCTATGCATCTGCCAAGAAGAGAAAGAGCAATCGCTCCCCTGGCCCTTTCCGGCAGAGGCTGCTGGGGCTCCTGCCCCAGGGTCTGTGCGGCCGGTCCCAGGAGCACCACACCACTGGCAGCCTAGGGAGGAATCCTTCCCTCCGCTCCCCAGGAAGGCCGACAGGGCTCCTCTTCACACTCCTGGGATGTTTGTTTGCTCAGTTCCACTCACCCAGCAAATGACTTTGAACACATAGCCTCATCGGAACTTGGCTGGGGGCTGGGACCAGTGGTGAGCATGTAAGGAAGGGTGGGCAGGAAAGCAGCCTCTGGTTCCTAGTGCGAGTCTGTAGCCCAAAGGGTGAAGCAATTTGTTCAAGGATTCATGTTCATCAGATAAGAGCCAGGATCTGGACTCCAGGTTGGCCTGGGCCCTTTCCACATGCCCCTGGGCCTCTCCGGAAAGTCAGAGGGACAGTGGAGTAGCCAATAAGTATGAGCACGTAGGTGACCCAAGGAAGGAAGGGCCACCACGGAGCCCCTGGGCCAGGGGGAGGACATGTGTCTCTGCTCTGCCCCAGACAGTTCCCTGCCAAGGTCCACTTTGCCTGCATCCCCCATCTCTGCTTCCTCCCAGGCAGGGCCCGTCTCGCTGCAACAGCTCAGCACAGCTCCCAGCGAACCCCGAGTGAACTCTTGGGGGCTCTATTTTCATTTCTTCTTGGCAGGACGTAACTTCCTGCTTCTAAGAAAAACATCTTTAAGCAGAGCCATGAACTGGTTCCAGGGTGTTCTGCACATCCCCCAGCTCCGACAGAACAACGTGATGAGCCCGATTGGAAGCACATGGAGCCTGTTTCCTTTCAAAATCCCCAAGAGTCTCAAGCTTGGAGGAGAGAGGTGTTTGATAAATCATGTTGGAGCTTTTATCAGGTCTAGTGTGTGAGAGCAAAAGCCAGGAGAGGGACAAGGAGCCAACACAACCCCCAAAATCCACATAGGGAAGACTGGAAAGCAGGAGTGTCTTGGGCCAAATCAGGACTGAACAACAGGCAGGAACAAGGGTTTAGGGAGCACCTACTACGTGCCAGGTGCTGGGCTAAGCCGGAGGCAGAGAGAGAAGCAAGCGGAGCACCTTTTCAGACCCCTGCTGAGAAGGCTTCCGAACTCTAGTTACCAGGGTCAGAGAAGAAGGCATGGGGACTCTCGACCATGAGCAAATGTTCGTGAGGGCACGTGAAGCTGAGCGGGTACCAGTACTCTGTCCTCACATCTCCTCTGAAGATCCAGGGGAGACGAATTTGTGTAAGCCAAGCTGCAGTGTCCTGAGTCATCTCCTTTTGCCCCCCCATCACCGTGCAGGTGGCTGTGAGCCTGGTCGGGTCGCAGGGAGCTCCGCGTGAGAACACAGATGCCCAGGCCAGGACAGAGAAGGACAGAAAGGAGCTGGAGGAGGGACATCCTGAGAGCCCGAGGGGGGCAGCAGTGTTACTTTGCCTGTGAGAGGTCCACACCCCCTTCCCTAGTATAGGGTGTGGGGCTCCTCTTCCAGCCCTCACCGGGAAGAGCGACATCCTGCACTCAAGTCCCGGCCCAGACAGCTGGCCTCACTAGCAGTCATGGCCTGGATGTAGGTCACACATAGCATTGACTAGGTTTGTCACTTAACTTTAGTGGTTCATAAACAAATATCCCCTAGGATATTCACTTAATTAGTAATTTCCTTGCACACTCTGGGAAACAGCATCTCTGAGGCCCTTTCTCATCTGACAGGAAACGGTGCCAAGACCAGTGAACTGTAAAATTAGACCTTCTTGGCTCACTCAGTCTCCTGTTATCAGTGTTCTCGCCTGTGAAATGGACACAAGACTATGTACCTTATGGATATGGTGTGGGGTTTACTTAAGTTGTCCATGTATTCCTTTTTGTTACAAGAAGTTCAGGGGCACCTGGGTGGCTCAGTAGGTTAAGCCTCTGCCTTCAACTCAGGTCATGATCTCAGGGTCCTGGGATCGAGCCAGGCATTGGGCTCTCTGCTCAGCAGGGATCCTGCTTCCCCTTCTCTCTCTGCCTGCCTCTCTGCCTACTTGTGATCTCTCTCTCTCTCTGTCAAATAAATAAATAATTTTTTTAAATTTAAAAATTTAAAAATTTTAAGTTTTAA
>ML107534.1:0-22033 GCA_003697995.1 Taxidea taxus jeffersonii | reverse complement strand
ATCACAAGTAGGCAGAGAGGGAGGAGGAAGCAGGCTCCCCGCTGAGCAGAGAGCCTGATGTGGGGCTCAATCCCAGAACCCTGGGACCACGACCCGAGCCGAAGGCAGAGGCTTTAACCCATTGAGCCACCCAGGCACCCCTAAATAAAATTTTAAAAGAAGTTCAGAGTGACTTACAAGGATGCAAAAGAGAGACTCAAACAGTATGAAGATAAAAGAGGGAAGAGAAGCAAAGGAGAGAACAGTAACTCTGGGAATGAGGCTTAAAAAATCACACATCATAATGATAATTCACTTGCTAAGGGTGAAGAACACTTTGACCTTGCTTCTTGCTCCCAACGTGAGTAATGGGACCCAGTGGGTTCCATAGTTCACGGGGGTCACACAACGGAGCGGAACAAGTCTCACCAGAATCTCAACAGTTCCTATTACCAAGATGAGGTGGGAATGAAGACTGTTAGTCTTCTTAAAGAGAATGTCATGTGGAAAGATGATTGATGTCCTGGAAAATTTTATCAGTTCTTACATAGGGCAACCTGTTGGCCTGGACAGCAGCATCACGGAGCAAAGCAGTTCAGTGAAAGGGATTGTGCCGACTCGTTGCTAGGCTGACTTGGTGGAGATGTAGACTTTACAGCGCTAGGAAGAACAATCTTTTCAGGAATGATCGCTCTCACTTGCGGACAAATTGAAGACTGTCCTCTCCGACAGCTACAGGAAGGGCAGCTGCTCTTGGTTGCTGATTAAATGCAGACCCCCTGAGTTTTGGCAAGAAGTTGAGCACAGGAAGTTTTGGCCTCCTCCTGGGAAAACAGCGATGCCCGGCCATGACCCGGGCCTGGGTTCTTGCTTAGGAGTGTGTGTATATGTCTGTGTGTTGTGCAATCCCCTACAGACGATTATTTTGAATCCACTAGAAAAGGCAGACTTCAACGAGGGACCAAGGCCCTAACATATACACTTTATCAAATGGTCACAATAATGTTAGTCTGAAGAAAGTTGAGAGCCAGCAAAATCATTGAACCACCCCAATCAAATAATTGCCATAAATTCTAGCACTCCACACGCGGGTTTGAACAGTGCTACCTCCCAGGGATAGTAAGCAGATTTTTCATGAAATGAAACACTTATTTAAAGAAATATTTGTTTATAAGCCACATAGGTAGAGGGTTGTCTACATAAACTATATCTGGAAATTTTGAGTGGTAGGTTCTGGTAGGTTCTATTAAGCAATGCATGGCTATAGTATCTCACTGTTTGGGCCACAGGTAGACTGAGACACAACATTTCTCATGAACATAGAAGGAAATGCATGTGTTTAGATTACATGCATTCCCTGTATCAGGCAATTACATATCCACCTCACCTGGAGATAGTATAAATAATTAACAAATGACGTTGGTGGTATATTTTTCAGTGATACAGTATCTTTTTCTAATGCTTCAATTACCAGTGAGACACTTCGTAATAAAAAAGGCTAACAATGCTGAAAGCATAGAATAAATCTCTCCCCCTCTTCCTTTCCGATCCTGTGTTCCAGGGGTAATCACTTTTCAAAATGTCTGATTCTGCTTTTCCTGATGGTGACCCCCATAGCTCTAAATAATATGTCCAGAGCTCTTTTTCTTGACCTGCCATCTCTCAACAGTGCCTCTCGGCCCTCCTTATTTGAAAGAAAGAAAGAAAGAGAAATAAAGAAAGAAAGAGAAAATTTAAGTTACTTACATCAGATTCTACTCCACCTACACTTCACCTCTGTATACAATTTAATTCTTCAGTTCTCCAAGCTTACCCGTACGATTTTAAAATATGCTCAAAGCTATTTCTTGGTTTCTATTTACAGAGCACCTTTTACGACTTAACTTTGTAAGTTGAAGAAATTAAAACCTTTGCTTTTCCTGCTCTTCACCTCCCTTCCCCATCAATATGCACTGTTACTTCTATTCTTACCTCAAACTGCTAAGGTTTAGAATATCTTCTTTTTTTTAGAATATCTTCTTTATCCTCTGTCAATATACTTTACCGACTCAAACATGTCATGAATTCTAGCACACACCATTATTTTATGTTCCAGGAAGTAAATGTAAATAAATAAATAAAACATTTTTAAAAAGTAAATGAATAAAAAAAAGTTGCCAATGATGACCCATTATAAAGTACATCCCAACTTGAGGGAGGCTAAAATGTGAGGGGAGGAAAAACGTCTTCGAATCTATGAAAGGTGGTAATTAGCCTCCAGGGCTTTGCCTTACAGTTTAATTCTAAATAAACCACATTTGTAATATTATTACTGTGTGACACTCTGGTAGGTGATTGGGACCATAGGGAACAAATACAAGCTTCTGTCACTAACCCAGTGCCTCTCAAATGGAATTGTTCCATGTCTCTTTACTTTTAGTCTATAATTTGCCAAAAACCATGCAAAACTTTATTACTCTTCATAGGGTTTTCTAATATACCTTTCCTGGAATGTCTATTACATGTATTTTTCTTGTTATTAAAAAAAAAAGAATACTTTGCCTTCCCTTTAGCACTAAGATGGTCTGGCTCCAAAATCCTACTCAATGTCATGAAATCCATTTTTTCTTTAAAATACTTTACTGGGGACCCTTTGGTTTCACCACTTTGTTTCTAGCCCTGCCACATGCTGCCGTCATTAGATTTCCCAGCGCTGAGTACTGTTTGATGGCTCCACATTTCTGAAAGCAATACATGTCCTCCTCTTCATTAGATCTATTCCCATCCCTCTGTAGCTTTTGTAGCACATCCTCATGGGACGGTTTTTCAGAAGAGAGATAAGAAAGTGTGTTTCCAATTATGCATATTCGCTTACCCCTGCTCCCTTACCAAACCCTGCTGAAGTGACAATAAAGTGACTTCCTAAAGCACACTTTGAAGAGATAGGAGAGTAGTTATCATCAACAAACATTGTAAGCTAAAGAGTGGAGCAATAAATGCTCAGTGGCTGAGCAAATCCCAAGCCCCCAGAGGTAAATGGTTGAACATTCCAATCCCTCCTCAGGCTGGGCATGGGTGGCCCCAGCTGCCTCTAAAAGTGAGGGAAGCGAGAGGCAGGAGTTTGCTAGCAGCCTATTTGCATTTGTTAATGATTTCCCTCAAGAACTGGATGACCTTCAGTGGTTTGTTCTTATTTATGATTGAATTAGGATCATGAATATAGAGCCAGGCATAACCCTTTTCAGTCAGCAGGGGCCTACTCTTCCTGTTCTCGCTGCTGTTGTGAACATTTTCCCTCTGTGTTCTTTATCATCTTCTCATTAGCAATTTGGCACACATCATAGATAAATAGATAGGTAGATAGATAGATAGATAGATAGATAGATAGATAGATAGATAATAGGTCAGTAGATAGTCAACTATTTTGAACTACAAGAACTTCTGGAAAAATTACATTTCTGCCAAAGGATGATTCCTCCTTCCTTATTCATGGTACAAGTCTTGCAAGCTTGGCCCATGATTCAAAGCATCATTGTTTTGTTGGCCTCATGTGACTGTCTACAACCAAGCTACATCAATAAATCAATGGTTAATGAAATCCACCAATGAGGCACCCTAATTATGCTGTCCCCTGAATTACAAGCAGTTGTACATTAGCCTGGGTGTAAAGTCCCTGGGTACATCTGGAAAACATTGGTTTGGAAAACACTGACCCACAGCCTGTCAGCTAAGAAACAGAACAACATTTGGATAAAGTGTCTGTTAATTAAATTTTCAGGGAGAAGAAGAAAGTCTTTTAAAGACAGGATTCCCTTTCTCCAGCCACATGGGACCATGGTTGGGGAGCTAACACAGGTGAGCCAGGCTTTCGAGAGCAATGTTCATCCCACTACTCTGAAACCATTGAGTGGCTTCAAACTGAAGGACCAGCGCCCAGTTGAAACGCTCCTGTGCCCATCTGCTCAGGCTACTGCAACCAGTACTATAGCCTGAGTGATGTGAGCAATAGAAATTCATTTTCTCACATTTCTAGAGGCTGGGAAGGCCAAGAGGAGGACACCAGCATGGTTGGGCTCCAGTGAGGACCCTTCCTGGCTCACAGATGGTAGCCTTCTTACTGTGTATTTACATGGTAGAGAGAGGCGGGGAGAGAGAGAGAAGAAGAGGGAGAGAGAATTGCTCTCTTTTCCTCTGTTATACGGACACCAGTTCTGTCTGAGCGGAGCTCCCCCCTTATGATCTCATTTAACCCCTACCCCCCCAAAAGGCCCTATCTCCAAATACGGTCACGTGAAGAGTTAGGGCTCCAACATAAGAATTTGGGGGGACACATTGTCTATAACAATGTCTGGGAACCACGTGCACAGGGACCAGTGGCCACGATTCGTGGAAGGGAGCAGAAAACTCTTGCAAGATCCACAGTGACCTGGGACCTTCTCTTCTCACTGGGCACACAACTAACCTGTATCTGACCGTAAGAGCCTGTTTCCATTTCTCCTCTGCCAAAGGGCTTTAGCGGAACCAACTTCTGTCCAGTGGCTGTCCCTGTTTCTGTTTGGTTCTCTCGTCTTGGACTAGCATTGTGTGCCCATAAGGCTGCGGTTGTCAGCTCAGAGCCAGGCTCTCCCATCCACTATTCTGTGGGCAGGGGCAAGTTGTCTGACTTCTCTGAACCTGCCTTCCCTCATCTGGAACATGGGGAGCTCAGCGCTGGTCGCAAGGCTGTGGGGAGGACTAAGGAGAAACCCTATGTCAAGCATGCAGTGTTATAGGTAACAAAGCATGCAGCCCACAATCATTCACTCCTTGCTCCTTCATTGCCCTTCACATGACCGAGGACGCTCTGTGGTCCCCTTCTCATCTGAGACACTACACAATGGAAATTCTCTTTGTTGTTGTCCAGCTACCCTTTCCTGGGGAATATGCAGACACAGCTGCTCTGCATGGACGCCGCATTTCCCAGGATGGAAGGCACACATGACCCAGGTCTCCCTGTGGGGCACAGTCTGGAGGGGTCTCTGGGTTGCCTCTTTCTCCTTCTTCCAAGGCTGCTCTTCCTGGGGCCCCAGGCCTCTCTGACACTACCTTCCTGAAACCCTGCTCCAGAGCAGTGCTGTTGCAACTGGACCCCCAACCAGCATCAACATTCCAGGGAAGCTGCTAATGAAGGCGTGGTCTCGGCCCCCAGCCTCTCCCCACTGCATCAGGAGCTCCAGGCAGGGCCCTGTGATCAGATCAGCCTTGTCTGAAACCCTTCATGAGAAGCCAATGCATACTTGAGGACTGCTATTTCGGCCAACGGCGGCTAAGCAGGTAGGGACCCTCTGCCCCCGGAGAGGACAGGAAGTTCTCAGTACAGCACCTGGCAAGTCGTGTGTCCAGGGATCAATTACTGCAGTGTCTTCTCTGTGCTTCTCTTGGAGTTGGCTCTGACCCCAAACACTCTAAGCAACACTTGCCTAGGTTGGTTCTGTTTTATTCACCTCTCCATCTGTGGTGCGGAGAATGGCAGCTGTCCAAGAGCTCGTGCTGAAGAGACAGCAAGGGACTGAAAGCCTGTGAGATGCAGGTGGGATGTGAGCTGATCAGGGTGTGCCCTTTGAAAGTCGTGCTGTGTGACACACATCAACAAGGAAAGTGCAAGTTGGAAAGCTAGGCACCTCTGATCATGAAATGGGCAGAACAGGTGAAGTCAGGGGTTCATCAGAGGTCACACATACCCCTCCCCAAAGCACACTGGCAGGTAAAGCAGCAGCCTGGGAAGTTAGGAATGAACACCTTGTTGCCCTCACTCGTAGGAGCAGTAGTGATCCCTGAGTGTGGACCCATATCAGATTCTGTCCAGCTTCTCCAGCAATGGCTGATGACAACTCTACGAGGCTGGGGTGCTCATATCCTTCAAGATAGGACACATTCTAGTGATGGAGCTCGAGGGGCCTAAGTCACTTGCCTGGATTTGAATCTCTGCTTTAACTGTGTGGTCTTAGGCAGGATGAGCCTCAGTTTCCCTGACTGTAAATGGATTCTGGTCTAATTAGCTGACCCTATCTATGCTTTCAATCTGTCTCTGAGCTTCTCTGGTGACACTTGCTATTTAACGTCCCCTGCACACACACATGCATATACACACATCCCAACAGTGACCTTGAGCTACTTGGGAGCAGAGTCTTTACCTCCAAATCGCTAGTCCCAACCCAGTGAAAAGTCACTACATGTTGTAGGAGAAGGCACTTTGTCAATGGTCGATTTCTTTCTTTCTTTCCTTTTTAAGAGATTTTAGTTGGGAAAGAGAGTGAGTGAACACAAGCAGAGGGAGGAGCAGAGAGAGAGGGACAGGCAGACTGCACACTGAGCACAGAGCGGGAGGCAGGGCTCGATCCCCCAACCCTGAAATCATGACCTGAGCTGAAACCAAGAGTCAGATGCTCAACCTACTGAGCCACCCAGGCGCCTCCAATGGTCAATTTCTCTACAGGTTGAATGCTATCAAATATCCAGCCAAGAACAGCAAAACACCTAGCATGGCCCTGTCTTTGAATTCCCTCTAGCAGAGGGCTTTTTATTCTGATGACAAAATCTCCCAGATGATGGGGCGGAGTGTCCCACTGGGTCGGACTGGTAGGGAAGAGCCTTGTGCTCTTGTGGATAGCCTCCGCCCCACATCAACCACGTGTTCCCCATCCCACCATCCTACGTCATTGCCACTAAACAATGCCCAGTGAAGAAGCATCTGTCCTTGGGCAGTTCCACAGGCTGGGAGGGACTTCGGAGCTCATGCAGGCATCTCTGTTGTTGAGGCTGAAGTGGAAGCGTGACGGGAGCGGCCACAGCACCAGCGATGGTATCTGTTTGATTTTCCTGTGGTCAATTAGCCTTTATTTCTAAATACCCTGGGGTCACAGAGCTTCCATAAAACAGCCTTTCCAAGCACGCCACCCTCTTGAAGATAATGCCCAGCTTAATGAAGATTGATCGTCCATTGAAGCCTGCTGGGGCCCCTTCCTCACGGTGGGAAAGGAGGCTGTGGGAGCCTGGGGGACGCAGGTGTGATAGGGCCGCCGCGCTGAGTCCTCACACAGACACAGACTGCTCGCCAAGGGGGCTATCTCACTGCTGGCCTTCATAAGCAGCCTAAAAATAAACCCCAGTGAAGTTGTCTTCTGACCCCAGCCCATTTTCCATACACCCCAAACAGACTATAAAATGCAAGTGTGGCGCCTGTGTCCAGCCCCTGCTTAGATACCCTCCACTACTCCCTTTGGGATAAAAGTGCAGCTGGTACCCCAGGCTGCTCCAACCGGCCCTGATCCCATCCTCCTCATTTCCAGCCCCCACTCCCTGGGCCTTTTGGCAGCTCTGAGCTGATTCGAGCTCCAGGCCCTGCCACCCCGTTTGCTGGATGGGGACCCACTTTCCTGGTGTCCATGTGCCTACAGATGGCCTGAAAAAAAGCCCCGTCATCCTCTTTCTCTAAGCCTCTCCTGACCCCAACAGTTAAACCCCTCACTCCACTGTGATGCTGTATGTCTGTTCCTGCCTCTGCCTTGTCATTCTGTCTCTTCTGTTGTCCTTTTTTAAACCTTTAATCCTTTCTTTCTAATTACTGAAGGGCTACGTGTTTACTATAAAATAGAAAGTAGGGAACCCACAAGTTAAAGAGTGGCCACGTCCTGTCACTCAGCTACTGAGCTGTGTGTATTTCAGTGATCCTCATGTTTACATGTCTGCATCCCCACACGAGGTGCTCCTGGAGGGGATGTGTCACCCCACTGCCCTCTGGAGCCCTGCCTGGTGGCAGTCCCTGGTGCAGAGCGGGAGAGTGTAGATAGGAGGGCTCCACTCACTCTCGGGGTCATGTCAAAAGCCTGTAACTTTCGGTTCTTTCGTCCCCGATGCCGGCATCTTTCCTACAGCCCAGGCCTCCCACCATAAGCCCCTGGAGAAGGACAGCTGGAGGGCGAGGTCACAACACAAAGCCCATGCAGACTGCTTGCTGCAAATGTTTAGCTAAGAGAGACAGAGAACGCTGATGTTCAAAACTATGGGCTTGGCAAACATGTGTCAACCTCGACATCTGACCCAGAATCAAGGGCCATAGGCCTGAGTCGCTCCTCCTGAGCCACATGCCAGGGTGAGTAGCACAGGAACACGGTGAGCCGTCAGTTCTCCTGAAGCTGCAAGACTCTGGTGAGGTTGACGTCCAGACCTGTCTGGTGCCTCATCTCCCGCTCTGCCCACGGCTGCACACCACCCCCACCCAGCAGCCAAGAAGCATCAGACCATCCTGATGGGACTCAGCACCTGGTGCCAGACCCTGACATGGAGACGGACCCTTGCAAATCAGCGTGACTCCTTCAGTGGTGGCCTCAGTGAGGGGGACGTCAGCTCGGGGGTGGGGCGGCAAGTGCTTCAGAGAGGCAGAGCTGGTCTTCAATGTGTTTTCCACACATCTTGTGATCCTTCTGGCCTTTTCTAACCCAGATGGCTGTTAACCTTGAACATATGGGATCTGGTCTTGGCTGGATGTGGAAAGCTGACTTGATCTCAAAGTCTCATTTCAGGTCTTCCAAATAGAATTCGCTTAGTCAATAGGGCTTTATTTTAAAAGTAAACAGGTGGAAAATAACAGCTCATGCTTTTAAACATCAGCCGACTAATGGCCCCTGACAGCACGACCTATGTGTTACCAAGCTTCGTGGAAACGGTCCGCATGGTTCCAATCACCCTACGTGCTCTGGCCACTCCAGGATGTAAATAGTTTCTAAATGATGTGCATGCTCATTTGTGAGATCCACAGCCAGCTCCAAAGTAACGTTGCCTGAATCACGGGGGAACAAGACAATGGAACCTGTTTACAGACATGGACTTCAAGAAACACTTGAACTTCATCCCAAACCCCTCAGATCATCCACTTGGCTTAATAACCCCCATCCTCACAATCCACCTTCCTGAGGACCTTCTCCGTACCTACTTGTGACCTCTCCCATTCCTCCTTTCCTTTCGCCTTTAACAGGTCCCCCCTGGGAGGAAAATGAGAGCCGGGGGTGATGGGGAAGTCGGCCAAAGAATCTTCTGCCTGGGGAACATTCACTGATGCTTCAAGTGCTCACAGATCTGTGACTCCCCAATGGACCATGCCAAGCTCTTTCCCCTTAATTTCGGAGGCCCACGGTGCAGTTTAAAGAAAAGTCACTCCATGTGTTTCTGATCCATCTCCAGGCAGCTCATCCAAATGTTGGATTTTAAGAGTTTGTAGATACGCATGATGCTTTTGGAGTCCGCTTTACAAGCCTTCCGTGCTTTCATTTCTGTTGAGAGAGGAAGCCGAGCTTTGCCAAGTGTAAACGAGTTGGCGTCTCAGAAGGTTCATGCTGGGTCTGTAACACTGACACCATAAGGCTTGAGTGGAAGCTTAGCTCAGAGAGAGCGCTCACGTCTCCACCCAGAGTCAGGGTTTCAGGGAAGACCATCTCGGAGGAGGGGTTGAAGTCTATGCGTGTTTCAAGTTCACTCGCTGCAGCTCCCCTTGGGCCTTTGCTGTGTTATGATAAAATCTAACACTGCCAAAGGCTCTCATCGATCATGGGTGATCTTTGGGGGTGGTGGAAATGAAGCCTTGGCAGAGAATTGGTGACTTTGCCTCCTGGTTTTGAGGCATTTGAGAAAGAGAGGTGCCAGGGTCTCTGAAGCTGACAAGTTAAATCAGTCCTCCCACTGTCAACACGTCATTTGCATCACTGTTTTGGTTCAGAGCAGAGGGACATGACTGGAGATCTGAATTCCTATCCTTCCAAATTAGTATCAGTAGCCAGGTAGAAGAATGGAAGGAAACATGGTCTTTTTGGAGAGCCATGCACTAGGGAAGGAAAGAGGGAGGTAGAGCAAAGGCATGCCTTTCAGGTAAAACACTTAAGGGATAGCATGGAGTGTGCTACTCAGGCTCTGTCCAGATCTTACCTTTGCTTGTGCCACGAACACCCAGTGATTATATACAGGAGGAAACAGGTGCATCAGCAAGCCAGATGCATGGTGCTGGGATTTGTCTCCCTCCTGCCCAGGCCATGGGGCTTGTAGGGCAGCATATAGCACAAAGCCAGTGGTCTTGGAGCCAGACAAATCTGGGTGTGCCTCCTGAATCTACCACCTACTAACTACGTGAATTTGAGCGAATCCTTTCACCTCAGTTTCTTCCTCTGTAAAATGGGTATAGCAGTATTAATCTCTTGGGGCTAATTGGGAGAATATACAAATTGCTTAATAAATAATACAAAGTGGTTAATAAACAATAATATGTGGAGATGGCGATGGGGCTGCTCCATGGGGAAGAGGGGTCTGTGGCCCTGTGAGCTGGTTGGCTGAGATCTCATGGGTTCTTCTCACAGTCTTAGTGTATTTGAAAGGAATAAAAGTGGAGGTCTTCCCAGCTCTCAGAGCGGGGCCATATGGAGCCTTCTAAGGCCTTGAGACCTAGGCTTGAGTCTTGGCTCTGCATCCTGGGATGAGTGGCTGAACCTCTCTGGGCCCCAGCTTCTTTATCTAGAGAAAGGGGGCTTATGGTACTCAAGACCCAGAAGTGTCCTAACAGTCACATAAGAGAAAGGATATGAGAGTGGGTAGAAATCTACACAGAGGCCAAAAAGCCAGTGTCCTGGTGCAGGAGTGAGGGATGGCCCGTGTGAGGATATCGTGGTGGGAAGAGGGTCTGGGGCCTACATGCATTCGCCTTCACTGCTACAAACACCCCCCACCCCCACCAGCCGGAACCGCACTCACAGTGTGAGCCAGACAGAGCAGGCCGGCCTCTGGGGTCTAGGATCAAACCTCTGGACAGCTGGTGCCTGCACCTTCGAATTCCACCTCATTCTGTGAAGTCTCTCAGTCAAGGACAGAAATCTCCGCTGGCTGCCAGTGAGTCAGATGAGTTAGAAACATCAGAAGAAACCATTTATGAGAGGGTGCCCATCTCTCTGTCACCTTTGTCTTGGGGAAGTCATTTCCCTCCTTAAGCTGGACTTTCATGTCTGCAGAATAGGGTGTCCTTGAAGACGGAAGGAGGAGCAATCTCCAGACACCTGCCATGGGGTAAGCTCTCAGTGATTGTTTCTGTCCTTTTCTTCCCACAGAATGCAAAGTCACACTGCTCCAATTTTTCTCCAAAGATTAGTGCAGGCTTTTCTTAATATTGGTGGCCGCAGATTCGAAAGCATAGTCAGGCGTGGAGGAGGTCCTTGTGAAGGCAGCCTCCTGAACCAGCCCAGGGAGGAGAAGCAGATCTGGTCCTGGGGTCCTGGGGGTTTAATTGCTCTATGAGGACAAAATAGAAATGCACGTGAACATGAGGAGTTTTCTGTCTCACTTAGGCAGAGGCCTTGTAGGAGGAAGGCCCGCTTCCTCACGGGCTCTGCTCACAATGGTCTCCAGGAAGACTGTTCTCCAGTCTGCCCGGCGTGTTTTGCCCCTGGAGGCCCCACGGGCCGCAAACAGAGCCCTTATTCACTGCTGCCTCTGCAAGGAACAGAGCGTTTCCCCATTGCATGCACTGGACTCAGAGCAGGTTTATGAAGAGTTATTTTCTTAAGGACAGATTCTTTAAAATCCCATTTCCTTCCCTGGTGCCCAACCCCCACATCCTTGTGATCGGACCAGAAAGCTCTGTGGCCAAGCTTTTCTTGGATCACGCGAGTCAAGATCAATTAATGCCTGTGCTGGAACATGACTGGCCCCGGCGCCTCTCTGCGTTCTGGAACAAGGGCCCTGGTGGCACGCAGCCCCGCAGCCCCGGCAGGCTGGCCCTCCGGCAGAACGTCCGTGTTGTATGTAGACCCACCAGCCTGCTAGCACCCGGGGAGGAAGGAGCCTGCCCAGGGAAGAGAGCACCTCAGGGGCACCCTGCCAGGAGCGCTGCCAGTCTTGGGGGTGAGGAGGAAAGGGGCTCCGCGAGTGTGGGATTTCCAGGATGAATTTTTAGGCCAAGTTCTGTACAGCAGGATGTTTGGTGGTTCATGAGATGTTCCAGGTGCGGCTACACACATGAGCTCTGAAGGACCAGCCCATTTCCTCTCCATTCCAAGCCTCCCCTCCCTTGACCCCTGACCTGTCTTGAACACACTCAAATCAGGTGTCCACCACCCCACCCCCGACCTACTACTGCTCCAACAACATTGCTCCAATGACTGCCATCTTGTCAAACCCACTGGTAGACTCTTTGTCTTCACCTGGCTTGACATTTCAGCAATATTTGTCAGTGATCACTCCATCCTCAGTAAATACCTTCTCCTCATTGTGCTTTCATTGAACCAGAAGACCGCAGTGCACTGCCTCTCTTCATCACCCTGGGCCATTAATATGGGGAGCGGGGCAGGGAATCAAGGGCCCCAGCCTCTACTGACACCCACCCCCTGGGAAATCCTATGGGCCCTCTACTGACACCCACCCCCTGGGAAATCCTATGTGGGCCTGTAATCATGCCGTGAATGCAATCAACACCCCTCCGTGGATCCTGCCAGCCCCAACCTCTTCACACTGGCCTAGTTCAAGTCATCATTTGGACCTATTTGGAAACAATATGTCCCAAACTGAATATGCCCAGGACGGAACTTTGATCTATCATACCTCCCCTGTTGCAAAACATACTCCTACTTCAAATATATACTATGTTCTCTATTACGTTTCTTTGCTTTATTTTTTTCTTACAATTAGATGCCTTTTGTCTCTGTACTTGTTCCTTGTCTGTCTTCCCTGCTGGATTATGAGCCCTACAGAAAAGAAATTTTATTTATCTTATATTTAATGCCATGTTCTTAGTCCCAAGGACCATCCACTCAGACACCCAATAAATATTTAATAAATGAATGAATAAAGTAACACTGTTTTGTAATATGAATGTTATTCTCTTTCCTGCTCTTTTTGGATCCATAAAAGCATGACTGTAACACTGCTCTCACACATGATAGTTTCCCTTTGTAATAAAGACAGAACAGTTTCTGTCTGAAAAACTTGGCAAAATAGTATCTCGTAAGAATTTAATAAGCTTATTTTATTTTGTCTTTTTAATATAGTTTTCTTCTATTTATGGCAAGTATTGATATTAATATTTATACTTATGATAAAAAGTTTCCTTTTAAATTTTATTTCTTTAGGCACTATAAGTGAATCAATTTAAAGAAAATATTGAATAAATAATAGAAGATTGGACATGGGTGCTAGCTGGCAAGGGAAAGACTTATGTCAACAGCTTAGCCACAGCATTGCTGGGCTCTAGGGCCACAAGGAAAAGAGGTGAGGTGGGTGTCTCCTTATCACAGGACCAGGGAAGGGCTTCATGGGGGCCAGCCCCCAAGGTAAGTCTTTCCCCCTGGGGGACTCTGGATCATGGCTGTGTCATTTTAATTTCTTCTGGGGCAACTGGAACCCCACCTTCCTTTCAGATTATGATGGAGGGGAAGTTTGCACATGACCAGAGTTGAATGACATCAAGAACCTTCTGGGAAGGAAGAAAAGAAGGAAAAGGAGAAAGAAGGAGATGGGGAGTAGGGCAGGAAGTGTATGAAGCATTTATTGTTAGTCAGACTTTACAAATCATCTCAAGTGATCTACTGTAAATGTTTGTCATCCTAGAGACACAAAGGAACACCTGTCTAATGGCTTCACTTCCTTCCTGGGAACCAGAGCAATCTTTGGGAGTGAGGCTAGACATCAGCCCATGGCGTGAGTCTCTGCTTCTTGCAGACTTCCCTCTGAGACCAGGAGCTGCAAGAGGGCAGCCTCACAGTGGTGGCCCCAGAACCTTAAAAATACTCAGCTGCTCAAAATCTTTGCTGAATAAATGCAATAAAACTAAAGGCAGCAGGGTGGGGAGAAGCCCTCTGAAGATATCAAATCCCCATGCATAATTTAAGACAAGGTGGTACAGGAGCAATTCAATAAATGTGAGTCAAGTTAATGAATGAATTGACCTTAAAGGAATTGCTGTGAGGTGGGAGTGAGGTAGAGATGCCCTGTAAGCATGGTGTGGGTTTCTCAGTTCTCCAGGGAAGACTCTCAGAACATCACTTTACCAGGGTTTCCCACCTCTCCAATGGTTGGAGGTATATGGGACAGAAATTCCACAGCAGACATGTCTAGAGAGATACTGAAGGTTCATGGGCCAGAAAGAGCTCCTGCTATCTCCCAACTCACCGGTATGTGTGTCTGTGATGGGCAGGATGGCTCACCAAGGTGGTAAGCATGGCAAGCTGACCAGTGCTGGCTTGGCACCAATGATGGTGTCTTTTGTGGGAAGGACACAATGGCTGGGTGAGGCTGGCAGCCATCCCACAGGACTGAAGAACTCCCCAACACCAGTTAATTTCTCTTGAGGGTGTTTTGGATGGCAAGGAATGTCCCTGCTCAAAGAGAAATTATTCTGATGCTTGTTATACAGGGCAGGAAGCCTTCACTCGAGATTACCACAGCAAGGGAGAGACATGAACTCAGCTCCAAATGCCAAGAGGGATAAGTGGGAACTTATAGCCAGCAGGCAGGGTGAGGGACAGGATAGAAAGCTGCTAAGAAGAACTTGGGAGGGGGGGGAGGAATTCTTGATAAACTGATTGAGCAGGATTGCTTGCTCTAAGTGGGCCTGGCAGCCCAAGGATAAGACCAAGTCTAGATGAAGATTTAGAGGACCCTGCCTACCGCTTGGTCAAGGAGGGTGTCTTTGTCACCCCTAAGAAGGGAAGGCCTTGTCCGGGCTGTGGGTTGGGCTTATGGATGGAAGGAGAGACCAGTTTTGAGTTCAGCACCTGGAGAAACCACTCACATGCCTTTCAGGCCCCCAGGGATATAAGCTTGCTCCGTAGGTTAAAGGAAGGATCTAGAAGAGGTGGCAGGAACCAGCTGGGCCCCAGGGATCCTGGCATAGCCCAATGAAGATGTCTTGCATGAGTGGGGAAAGAGGATCCCTCCATTTTACAGCCCTTAAGACCCAAGTGAGAGGCAGGGGTTGTCTGTAGGAGAGAAAAGCAATGATCAGGACCCATTTCCAGGAGTCTGGAAAGGGGATATTGACTCTGGGCATGCAGAGGGCATGGGGTCCATAGGGTGGATGACGAGGACTATGGTGGGCCCTTGGGGAGCATGGACAGAATGGAAGTGTTTGGAAGGGATGGTGGTGGGCCCTCAGGAATGTCACAACTCAGGCTAAAGCCAGGGAGTGCTGACCTGAAGTTGTTGGGGACTCATTCCTTGGTCAGACCCCCTAGGCTGGCTTGGCCTTGTGGAGCTTGGCTAACATCACTATGGTCCTGGAGAGTGATAACCAACAGACAGGATGATGGCCAAGGCCTGACTCCATTTTCCTCATTAATGAAAGAGTGTGTACTTTCATGGGGCTGGCCAGCCTGTGGCACTGGGGTGGATGAATGCTCTGCTTTTAACATGAATGTTTGAAAAAGGTAAGGTTTCGTGACATTTATGCCCAGGTATTTCACTTCTGGGAACTTAGCCAAAGTAAATAATATTAAACAGAAAACAAGCTTTATGCACAAAGATGTTTATTGCAGTGGTACTTACACTGCTGAAAAATCACAAACAATCTAAATGTCCCAGCACAGGGGGGTGATGATTAAGTAAGTTCTCTCATAATCCACCATGAAATATTCGTTCAGTCATTAAAAATGATGCTTACAAATCTGTAATAACCTAAAGAAATGTTTAAAATGTGTGAAAAAGGGGAGCTGTCCAGGACACCCTCACTCCAGATAATCCTGTCTAAGGCAGTACTGCTACACGGCTCAGGTCATTATGGCCTGTCATCCAGACTCTTGAGCCGCAGGGATAAACGCCTGTCCCAAGGTGCCCTGACTGGCCCCATTAGTCAGTATGAGTGAAACATTGCTCTAGTGGCAACCATTACACCTGGTGGCTTCACACAACACAGCTTGAGTCCTCATTCAGATCCCATGGCCACAGCAGGGTGACAGGGGACTCTGCTCCTCACCATCCTCACCCAGCATGAGGCTGATGTCCTCTACCTCTCGGAATGCCTATGGAGAGGGGTGGGAGTTATTAGCAGCTCCCTCGTGATTCAGTGCTCCATCCCCCCCAAAAAACCACACGGCACTTCCTCTCACACCCTGCAGGGGGCCCTCTCTCCCACCGGGAAGGTCCACCTCTGCACTGGGAAGAACAGAATCTGCAGCCTCTGAGTGGCACCACTGGCCACCACAAGGGCCTTCCAGGAGTCCAAGAGTCCCCAGGAAATCCCTTGGTAATGTTTCTCAGTGCTGACGGTCCAGCATCACCCTCACTGTTTTGACTACCACCTAAGAGAGGGCAACACCAGATGTTTGGTTCCAGAAACCATAGGAAATGATTTCTCTCCCCCACTTTTGTTTTTCAACTGAAAAATGGAGATATTTACCATCTACAAAATTATTCAATTTTGGACAATTTATAGAGTGTGCAACATTTTTAAATCCACGTGGCCCAAGGCCACCACCAGCATGGAGGTCCGTGCCCAGATGGGATCTCCCGGCAGACTAACTTGTTCTGTAAGGAGGCTCCACTCTCCAGACAAAAAATTCTAATCAGAGGCCATGAAGATTAATTCACTGAGTTTTGCTTCATTCTTGGCACTATTAGAAAAAAGGTTTAACTAAAAGACAACCAACAGAATGGGAAAAGATATTTGCAAATGACATATCAGATAAAGGGCTAGTATCCAAAATCTATAAAGAACTTATCAAACACAACATCCGAAGAACAAATAATCCAATCAAGAAATGGGGAGAATCAAGAAACTGAATAGACAGTTCTGCAAGGAAGACATCCGAATGGCCAACAAACACATGAAAAAGTGCTCAACATCACTCAGCATCAGGGAAATACAGATCAAAACCACAGTGAGATACCACCTCACACCAGTCAGAATGGCTAAAATTAATGTCAGGAAATGACAGGTGTTGGCGAGGATGCGGAGAAAGGGGAACCCTCCGACACTGTTGGTGGGAATGCAAGCTGGTGCAACCACTCTGGGAAACAGTATGGAGGGTCCTCAAAAAGTTGAAAATAGAGCTACCTTACGACCGACCCAGCAATTGCACTACTGGGTATTTACCCTAAAGATACAAATGTAGTGATCCGAAGGGGCACATGCCCTCAAATGTTTATAGCAGCAATGTCCACAATAGCCAAACTATGGAAAAGCCCAGATGTCTATCGACAGATGAATGATAAAGAAGATGTAGTATACACACACACACATACACACACACACACACACACACACACACACACTGGAATACTATGCAGCCATAAAAAACTGAAATCTTGCCATTTACAATGACGTGGATGGAACTAGAGGGTATTATGCTAAGCAAAATAAGTCAATCAGAGAAAGACAATGATCATACGATCTCTCTGATATGAGGAACTTGAGAGGCAGAGATGGGGATTGTGGGGGGAAGGGAGGGAAAAAGTGAAACAAGACAGGACCGGGGAGGGAGACAAACCATAAGAGACTCTTAATCTCAGGAAACAAACTGAGAGTTGCCAGAGGGGAGGGGGTGGGAGAGATGGGGTGGCTGGGTTATGGACATTGGGGAGGGCATGTGCTATGGTGAGTTCTGTAAATTGTGTAAGACTTATGTTTCACAGACATGTACCCCTGAGACAAATCATACATTATATGTTAATTTTAAAAAAGAAAAATTGTTTAAAACTAAATGACTTTTTCCTTTTTTTTAAATTCAAATTCAATTTAGTTAATAGATAGGGTATGATTAGTTTCAAGGGTAGAATCTAGTGATTCATCATTTGCATGTAATACCCAGTGTTCAGTACATCACGTGCCCTCCTTAACTGTGGTGACAGCTGCATGCATTCTTGTCTGGGGCTCATTTAAATTGTTGGCAGAATTCAGGACCCTGTGGTTATGGCACTGAGGTCCCCATTTCCCTGAGGGCTGTGATGCAGAGGCCACTCACATCTCCTAGAGGTCACATGGTTCCTTACTATGGTCCCTTCCATGGCCATGGCTGTGTGCTTTCTCCAAGGCCAGTGGGAGGGCTGCAGCTGCCTGTTTCCTAAAGGCTCACCTGATATGGTCAGGCCCACCAAGGACAATCTTCCTTTTTATTAAATCAAAGTCAAACTATTAGGGATCTTAATCATGTCAGCACAGTCCCTCTTGCTGTATAATGTTACCTACTCACAGGAGCAATATGGCCTCATCTTCATGGGGCCTGTCCACATTCAATGAAATTATAAAATGAATTACCAAAGGCACAAACAGCAGGGACAGGAATCTCAAGGCCATCTTCACATCTCCACAGTAGAGTCTGCATTTCTGTGATGATCAGATTTGGGGCAGCCCTACAAGGATCCTCCAAACAGGACAGCTTTCAGTTGCCCTAGATGGGGAAAAGAGCCACTACATTTGCTAGGAGAGTTCTTTGCTCTCACATGCCAGGCCCATGGTCAGAGGAGAGACTTCTGCATCCCTGAGCAGAAACTAGGAGCCCTCCAATTCACAGGCACAGCCCTTCCTTCTCTGTATGGCTTCCTAAGGAAGCACAGGGAGGACCAGGCAGCCTTGGGAGAGGGAAGGGTCATCAGATCAGGGGAACACCACGCACAGAGGGCCACCTGCCCTTGCCCCTCTGGGCCAGCCACACTAATCTTTCCTTCTCACGTGTCAGGGAAAGCAGAGGGCTCAGGGAGGGGATGGGAGGGGGGGCATGATAGCAGATGTAGGTGGGGCCTTGGTTGACAGCTGATGATGTCAGGAACATCAGAGAACTTCCCCAACACCCTGCTTTTTGAAAACAGGCTCTGTGTCTCTGGTCTCTACTCAGAAGTCTCCACAGGCCATTCTCCAGAGATGTTCCCCCACCTTCCCCTGGCAGCTGGGAGCCCATGTGGGGACCTGAAAGGTCACTTAGAGTCCCAGGGACTATACCGGGTTGGAGCTAGGGGTCTTGGGTCCCAGTTCAGCCTTTTTGCTGGCTATTGGTCTGAGCCAGTCTGATCCTTAGTTTCCAGCCCTGTACAGGGTGGAGGCAGGATGGAGTGAGGGTCCTTCAAGAAGGCAGCTTTCTAGATCATCACACATTGTCGGCGATTCCTCCACACCTTTTGCTCCTGGGTGTCTCACTGCAAATCCGTGTCCATGGCCTGCTCAGCGGTGCTCAGGGGAGTGGGAGGCAGAGTCCAGGCAGACCTGAAGGGTCTCACCCATGCAGTTACGACAACGTTTGCCAGACAGGGTCAGGGAAATCAGAGGTGGCCCCATGACCATAAGACCACATGGCTGAGCAAGAGCTATAGCCTGAGCCACAGCTGAGATCTGATAAAGCAGGGCAGCACTCAGTGCCTCAGTTTCCCCATCTCAAACTGAGAATGTTGGACTAGTCCTAAAATATGCACTCTGCTGCCTGAGGTCTAGGGCTGAGCCTCCCTGATTCTGGGGCAGCCTGCTGTGATTTGAACCATCTTTTAAAAACTAAATTATCTAGTGCCTAGTAGGCCTTGAAGGTTTGCTTAGTGAAACCAGATTGAGCAGAAAAATCTCTGGGGAAGACTCCTAGGCTGGACGAATCTGTGGATCTAGCCAGAGAAGACTGTATATTAAAAGAGTCCATCACGAGAGAGACCATTCCAACCCAAGGGGACTCAGCTTAACTCTCCCCAAGGAAGGAGGCCCAGAGCCTTCATTTCCCTCACTGCTGGACGGCTCTGCCCTATGGTGCAGCCAGCCTTTCGGCTATTCTGCCTGGCAACCTGTATGGGGTTTGAGGAGTATGCGTAGCTCCTGGCACAGACCATCCTGGGGCTGTGGGGTGGACAGAAAAACTTGCCTGAAATCCCAGCCCCAGGCTCACCATATGCCTTTGCTGACTGTTTGGGGGAGAAGGGGAGATAGTGGGGGGCAATCCCTGCCTTTCCAGACCCTCTGAAAAATGGAACTAACAAACCCAGTTTGTCCTGGGGAGGCTGAAAATGAACCAATCTGAAACAGACAGTTTACAGGATGTCCTGGTCAGAATTATATCCCCCACTCCCTAAGCCCTATGTTGAAGCCCTAACCCCTAGTTAGAATGAGGCTATTTTTGGAGATAGGGCCTTTAAAGAAGTGATTAAGATAAAATGAGGTCCTTAGGGTGGGCCTAATCCAATCTGACTGGTGTGAGAAGAGGAGATTAGGGAGCAAATGCACGGAGAAGAGACCACATAGGGACACACACAGAAGGTGGTCATCTCCCACAAGGGGAGAGGCCTCAGAAGGAACCAACTGTGTCCACACCTTGATCTTGAACTTCCGGCTTCCAGAATAGTGAGACAATGATCTGTTGCTTGAGCCCCAGTCTACATATTTTGTTAGGATAGCCCCAGGTCACCAGACCCCCTGGGGCCACAGTTTTTTGCCAGTGGAGGACAGAGGGGGCTGGAGCTCCACCCTCACAGCACCTCTCATCTCCTCTCATCCCTGGAGCCGAGCTGGTGCCTGCATCCCTCCTGGCATGACCCCCTGGGTCCAGAAGCCCAGGACTGCCCTGTGGCCTGCAGCAGCCCGGCGTGCGGTCCAGGCCTGCAGGTCTCGGGCGGGGAAGCGGACGGCGCGCCGCTGCAAGCTTGTTTTGATTGCAGGCGGCTCTGTGGAGAGGCTGCGAACTCCGCCAACTTGTCTAACATGATTCCGCGAGAAATGTTGACTCTAAATTACAAGGACTTAATTTTTCCAACCACAGCTAGGCAGTAAATGACTCTCTGAAATGACAGATGGAAAGTTCAGTTAATATGTTTATCTTCTGGCTCTCAGTGTGCCCGACTCCCACCCCCCGGCCTGCGCAGAGAGGGGAGGGCACCCGCAACGCCCCCAGCCCCGGGCCCACTCCGCAGCCCCCCAGCCCGGCCTGGCCCCCTTGGCCGCTGTGCACAGGCCAAGAAAGCGAGGCCCCGGTGCCCCACTCCAGGCCCTGCTGCCATGCCCGCTTAGTGGTCTCCATCCCAGAAACATGGGGTGAGCACCCTAAGGGAATCGTGACCTGGCTTTGTCCCCATGGTGGCAAGTCACAGGGCTTCTTTGGCTCCGTCATCTACAGAATGGTAATTCGAAACCCTGCTGCCAGCCTCTCCGGGGCAAGCAGGGAACACAGTCAGAAGGACACTGGGGAAGGTCTGCATGGTGTTTCCTCTGGGTCTGGCACAGATGGGACAGTCCTAGGATGCAGCTGTTGTGACTGTTAGCACCACTTTAGTGTTGAGACTGAGGCACAGAGAGGTTAAGTGACTTGCTCAAGGTCACACAGATAATGGTAGCATCTGAGTCCCAGCCTGGAAGGGCGGGCTCCATCGTTCATACTCTGGAACACATTTATGCTGTCCCCAAAGAGATTCATCATGGGAGGAAGCTAGGAGAAGGATTCTAGTAGCGCTAGCTACTTGGTGAGGCCATCGCTACTCAGTTCTGGATCCCTTGCCTCCCTGTACACAGTGGCTTGGACTGTCCTGGCAGGGTGACGCTCACTGCTGAGAAGGGGTGGGCACACCTCGTCAGGTCCTTCCATCCCTCTCACCTCCACCCCTTGCCTGTGACACACCTGGAGTTCTGCCCACCGGCCCCCATGTGATGTCACTGCCCAAAGGGTGTGGCCGTCATTGCCAGTGTGGGTCGGTCCTCTCTAAGACCTCTGCTTCCAGGGAAGACTCCAGGTCGCTGCCCAAGGTCCACCACTCTGCCATCTGCCGCTCAGGTCACCTGGCTTAGCCTGTTGGGTGTAGGGCCAGCCCCAGGGACAAGGAGCTGGAGTCACAGAGAGGGCATAGGGGTAGTTCCCCTTTAGTGGGGAGAGAAAGATGTAATCATTACAGTCCTCAGCAGTGTGGGCCCAAACATTTCAGAGCCCAGGGTGTGGGTGAGAAAAGGTGAGGCCTGGTGAGAAAAGGCTCCCTTGCTAAGGTCCTGCCCCTGGGAAGAGTCTGGCTGTGTGTATGTTTAAGGAAGCCCAATAAAATGAAGTTCCCGGGCATAATGGGGCACCTGGCAGGACTGACAAACAGACCACCGGACAGACAGATGAAGTTGGTAGGGGCA
>ML107533.1:0-17175 GCA_003697995.1 Taxidea taxus jeffersonii | reverse complement strand
ATCTCCTTACTGGTTATGGGCCTATTCAGGTTTTCTATTTCTTCCTGTTTCAGTTTTGGCAGTTGATATGTCTCTAGGAAAGCATCCATTTCTTCCAGACTGTCAAATTTGTTGGCATAGAGTTACTCATAATATGTTCTTATGATTGTTAGTATTTCTTTGGTGTTGGTTGTGATCTCTCCTCTTTTATTCCTGATTTTATTTATTTGGGTCCTTTCTCTTTTCTTCTGGATAAGTCTGGCCAGGGTTTTATCAATCTTATTAATTCTTTCAAAGAACCAGCTCCTAGTTTCGTTGATTTGTTCTATTGGTTTTTTTGTTTCTATTTCATTGATTTCTGCTTTGATCTTTATTATTTCTCTTCTCCTGCTGGGTTTAGGCTTTCTTTGTTGTTCTTTCTTGAGCTCCTTTAGGTGTAGGGTTAGGTTTTGTATTTGAGACCTTTCCTGTTTCTTGAGATAGGCTTGTATCGCTATATATTTTCCTCTCAGGATTGCCTTTGCTCTGTCCCACAGATTTTGGACCATTGTGTTTTCATTATCATTTGTTTCCATTATTTTTTTTTCAATTCTTCTTTAATTTCCTGGTTGACCCATTCATTCTTTAGAATGAATGTTTAGAATTGTTGAGTCTCCATGTATTTGTGCTCTTTCCAAATTTCCTCTTGTGATTGAGTTCTAGCTTCAGGGCATTGTGGTCTGAAAATATGCAGGGAATGATCCCAATCTTTTGATACCAGTTGAGACCTGATTTATGACCCAGGATGTGATCTATTCTGGAGAATGTTCCATGGGCACTAGAGAAGAATGTGTATTCTGTTGCTTTGGGATGGAATGTTCTGAATATATCTGTGATGTCCATCTCGTCCAGTGTGTCATTTAAGACCTTTATTTCCTTGTTGATCTTTTGCTTGGATGATCTGTCGATTTCAGTGAGGGGGCGTGTTAAAGTCCCCTACTATTATTGTATTCTTGTCAATGTTAGAATTCTTAATTTTAAAACACAGTCCCTGAAAAACAATGTATCTCTTTGTTAATGTAAACATAACAAGAATATTTCTCTGCATATTAAAATTTAATTTTTTATCTGCATAAAACATGATTCCTTTATAAGTGAATGAAGCAAAAATATTATTTACCTGGCTTCCAAATCCTAAACATAATATTTAACCATTAAGTTTATTTGGTAAACTTTGTGGTATTTTTAAATTTAAGAAACCTGTAAATTAGTGTTTGATAGTGAATATGCCTGGAAGTTCATAATATCCCTTATTGAATCATATAAATTTAATATAAACCAGATTATAAACATGGGAAGATAAAATTAACTTATCTCTTTACTATAAAAGAAGTAAATTAAGTTTATTAAGTGATAATTCCTCAATTACTATTTTGGGAAATATTTTCCCAAGGGCTGTCAATAGTGATATATAATTAAAATAAGAGGATTATTCATAATCCTCTTTCAAACCTTCATTATAAGTTTATTTCTTCACTCAAAATCAATATTCTGTTTTAAGCACCTATACACAAGAATGAGCATTCAACCCCTCAATGCTCTTGTTGTCAGAACCATTCTTACTCTGATTTCTAGGTAGATTCTATGAGAATTCAGAAAGTAGATAATCTCATAGGCACAGAGGTTTTAAAGTCAGGATTTATGCATAGACAGCATCTATGTCTCCCCAAAAGCGACTCTGATATGATTTGACTTCACTTTTACATGCCATTTTGATTAATTGTTAATCAACTAATATTTATTAAGCACCTAAATGTGACTGAAGTTCCTCTAATCCCTTGCTATTCAAGGCAGAATGCTATTCCTTCTTTTGGAATCTGAGTCAGGAAGAGACATGTGGGAAATCATTAAATATTTTATTTAAAACCCTGCTCATAAATT
This sequence comes from Taxidea taxus jeffersonii, assembly GCA_003697995.1. Classification (NCBI taxonomy): domain Eukaryota; kingdom Metazoa; phylum Chordata; class Mammalia; order Carnivora; family Mustelidae; genus Taxidea; species Taxidea taxus. Next base: position 15,276 of record ML107533.1, on the reverse strand, counting down.
TGGTGTATTATTTCAGTGAAAATATCTGTAGAAAAGGCATCTTATAATGAATTGCTTTGGGGAAACAGGTGAGGCTTTGCAGATTCATCTGTAGTTACCTCAGAAAAGTGTATTTTATTTTCTGTGCCTAAAATATTAACTGACACTGATGATGTTGGAGTCTCAGGAATGTCATTTTTCCAGTCCTTATTCCTTATAATATGAGGGAAAGAAATATAAGGTGCTCTGGTAGACACCCTCCTGTCGAGGGACGCGTACTTAACATTCACCAAGCCACTGACTGCCCACATGCTGTGACATATTCTCAGTGTCTTCACTTACTATCTCTTGAATCCTCCCAATTCTGCAGAGCAGTTATTATTTTAAGTTTGAAGATGAAGAAACTCAGAGACTTAACTGGGGACACTTGGCTCAGTCTCACACGAAAATACAGTCTAGTTGCCACATGGCACCTCTTCCTGTGTTCAGACATGGGTAACTCATACACACTTGGCCCATCATCTCCTAATAGTGAATTGCTGGAAATTTTCCGTCACACTTCCATTCTGCCTTATACAAATCCCAATATTTATTGCTTCTTTTTATTTTGTTTATTTGAGGATAGTTGACACACACACAATTTCTTTATAACTTCAGAGGAGCAATTTTGTTATCATTAGCAATTGAACTGATACTTCAGGTGTTTCAAAATTTGAAGTTTTACATTTTTTAAAAGATGTTATTTATTTATTTGACAGAGAAAGATATCGTAAGTAGACGGAGAGGCAGGTGGAGTTGGGGGGGAGCAGAGAGCCCAATGCGGGGCTTGATCCAGGACCCTGGGATCATGAGCCCAGCCGAAGGCAGAGGTTTAACCCACTGAGTCACCCAGGCACCCCTGAAATTTTTCATTTTAAATTAAGGTATTAAGTGTAGGAAACATTTTGTCTAATTTTTTGGTGTGATTTTATCAATACCATGAATTCTTTAATTTTCCTCCAGTAGTACAGCATAGGATGAAATTAAGAATTACTGTTTTAAATGTAAAATACTCTCTATAATTATGTTCATGGATTTGTTTCTACTCATTTGCTGTTTTGAACATGATTGTGGGAGAGATTGTGCCTATGATAAACATAGAGAATAGTCAAACATATAAACGTGAAAATTAAACTCTCAGTCAAACAACAGAACCGTCTTGCCTATTGCTAACTTGTTCTAAAGAGAATAGCCAGTTATGACAATAAACGGCAACAGTCCAGTGACCAAATAAGCTTATTGAAGCTACTTTTACCTCAAATTGTATTTTATTATTTATTTATTTATTTATTTATTTGACAGACAGAGATCACAAGTAGGCAGAGAGAGAGAGAGAGGAGGAGGAAGCAGGCTCCCCGCTGAGAAGAAAGCCCGATACAGGGCTCGATCCCAGGACCCTGAGATCATGACCTGAGCTGAAGGCAGAGGCCCCAACCCACTGAGCCACCCAGGCGCCCCTCAAATTGTATTTTAAATATAAGAATTGATGAGGATATTTTACAGGTAGATCCTCTTTGAATTTCTCAATGCCGACAAATGTATGGTATCGGGAATGTAGCATTTTCCCAGCTGCTTACACAATGCAGGAGAGGCTCAAAGTCTCTGCGGATCATTATTGATGTCACAGGTGGCCACAAAGGATGTAGCTCACATTATAAGCCCTACCACCTTACTGTGGAGAATTCAGAGATCAGCTAAGTTCATTTAAGAAAGTGTTTTATTCTGGGGGCACCTGGGTGGCTCAGTGGGTCAAAGCCTCTGCCTTTGGCTCAGGTCATGATCTCAGGGTCCTGGGATCGAGCCCTGCATCGGGCTCTCCACTCAGCAAGGAGCCTGCTTCCTTTCCTCTCTCTCTGCCTGCCTCTCTGCCTACTTGGGATCTCTGTCTGTCAAATAAATAAATAAAATCTTAAAAAAAAAAAGGAGAGTGTTTTATTTGGTAAAACTTATATTTTTAATAAAAATATGAATGGTCCTTCCTTATGGAGATTTCTTTTTTCTTTCTTTTCTTTTAGTAGTTTATTTACAACATTTTATTACCTTTCCCATCATTTTTAAGCACTTTTACTTTATACATATTCAAATGAAAGGACACAACATGTAGTTTTATCTATGACCTATACTAGGCTGAATAATACCCCCCCCACACAAATTCAGGTCCTCCTGGAGCCTCAGAATGTGACATTATTTGAAAATATAACTAGCCGAGGCATAGGTAATTAATTAAGATGAGGTCACTTGCAAATAGTGTGGATTCTATTGCTAGAGACTAAATGTTCGGGTACCTCCAGATTTCATGTGTTAAAATCCTAACCTGTCAGTGAGGTGGGATTAGGAGCTGGGACCTATGGCCGGGGATTAAGTCATGGGGTAGAGCCCTTATGAATGAGATTATAAAACAGAACCTAAAGAGTTCCCTTGTCCCTTCTGCCATGGGGAGACGCAGAGACAAGGCAGCCATCCGCAAACTAGGAATGGGGTCCTCACCAGGAAGGGAAGCTGCCTGCACCGTGGTCTTAGACGGACAGTCCAGAACTGTGATCTCTCACACACAGTTGTGTTTGAGCCACCCAGTCTGTGGTATTTTTCACAGAAACCCACACAGACAGACCCATTTATTGCTGTCCTTGTAAGAAGAGAAAACAGAGACTCACGGGAAAAAGGCCATGGGAAGGAAGACAGAGGCAGGAATAGAGTTAATGTCGCCACCAGCCAAGGACATGGAGTGTTGCCAGCAGCCCCCAGAAGTCAGAATATCGAGAGATAAGCTGAGAGCCTTCATGAAGTGTGACCCTGCCAACACCTGGATTTTAGATGTCTCGCCCCAAGAACTGTGAAAGACTGAGTTTCTGTTGTTTTAAGCCACCCAACTTGTGGGAATTCCTTAAGGCAGTTCTTGGAATCTAATACACGACTCTATTCTCTTTTCATACCATTTTTTTTTTCCATTTTAAGAAATGGGACTTAGGCTTCATTTTGAAGTGCATACCTATGCTTCAAGTTTTTCTTATTACACAATTTCTTCTGGTTAGGTTGATTAGTCTTTTGCCTTTTTAATTTACAGATTCTGTTCATGAATTTAAGGTCAGAAATGAGTTTTTAGTATGAAACCAAAAGCATAATAACATGAAAGGAAAAAACAGATTAAGTGGCTTCATTAAAATTAATAACCTCTGCCCTGTATGAGACACAAAACATGAAAAGACAAGCTACAGACTGGTGGAAAGCATTTGTAAAATACATTATCTGATAAACAGTTTGTGTTCAAGGACGCCTGGGTGGCTCAGTGAGTTGAGCGTCTGTCTTTGGCTCAGGTCATGATCCCTGGGTCCTGGTATCGAGCCCCGCATCAGGTTCCCTACTCAGTGGGGAGCCTGCTTTTCCCTCTCTCCTTACCCATCTCCCCCACTTGTGCTCCGTCTCTTCTTAATAAATAAAAAAAATCTCTTTAAAAGAAAATAAGAGCTTGTATGCAAAATAAAAAAATAAAAAACTCCTGAAGCTCAGCAAGAAGAAATTAACCACCCCAATTCAAAATGTGTAAAAGATCCAAACAGAACCAGAAAAAAGAAGATATCCAAAAGAAAAATCAACTTAAGATTTCCAGCGCTATAAAGTACTAGGTAATTGCACGCTGAACCTCATGCGATTTCACTTTGTGTCTGTTGGAATGAATACACTAAAAAGAAAAGAAAAATGGGTAATAACAAACACTGGTGATAATTTAGAGCACTAGGAATTCTCATCCACCATGATGGGAAAGCAAATTCTACAGTCACACTGCAAGACAGTTTCGCCAGTTTTTTTCCAAAGCTAAACATAGTCTTACCCTGAGATCTCGCAATTGGGCTTCTGTATATTTACCTGAATGTGTTGAAAACTTAGATCTACACAAAACCCACACTTGAATGTTTATAGCAGTTTTATTTATAGTTTCCCCAAACTGGATGCAGCCAAAATAGCCTTCAAAAGGCGAATGGAAAAAGAAACAATGACATAACTGTATGATGCAATATAATCACCAATAAAAATTATTGGGCTCTAAAGCCAAAACATACATGGAAAAAACTGAAAAGCATACAGGTTAATGAAAGAAGATTGCATGAAAAGCTGCATACTATACGATTTCAAATCTATGATATTCTGGCAAAGGCAAAACTGCAGACACAAAAATGATTAGTGAATGCCAAGGGCATGGGGACAGAGGGAAAGGATGAGCGGGTGGTGCACAGGAAATTTTTAGGGCTTAAAATGACAATGTTATGCATTTCTCAAAACTGTATGTTGCAGTTTTGTGCAAATCCTGATGTAAACTATAGATTTCAGTTCATAATGAAGTGTTACTGGTTTGTTAATTGTAAAAAGGTACCACACTAATCCAACATTTTAATAACAAGGGGGGTATATGGGAACCTTCTGTTCTATCTGCTCAGTTCTCTGTAAACATAATACTGCTCTATTAACGGATAGTTTTTTATATGGCATTACCTGACATAAGGTAATTTATTTTAACTGTATCTGAAGTTTCACTTTTAACTCTAAATTCTGTAAGTTTTGTTGCCGGACCTTAGGTCATGGAATTAAGTGTATTATTTCAGTGCATTGATGCCCTTTAAAAACTCCTACTTTAACATGAAGTATCCTTTTCCTTAGCTTCATGTCTCCATGAAAAGGGTGCTCCATTGGAGTCATACCCCTCATTTCTTCACTTATTTCTCCTCAACAAAGTCTGCTTGATGTGTTTAAAAAACAGCAGGGGGAGCAGCCATATGGAGTCAAATGACCAAGGCAGGAAGTAGCTGTCAGAGCCGGACGGTGTCATAGCCTCACACGGTGAGGTCACTTGACTTACTTCTGTGGTAAAGGGAGATCATCGTGGGGCTTGTGGTAGGGCAGTGTTATCATCTGACTTATGTGACAAAAGGGGGATACTCTTAAGGTAGAAATCAAGTTAGAGAGAGAGTAGCTATAAGTAAATTCAATAGTCTGTGAGACAGGATGATAGATTGGAACGCTGCACTGTGGAGATCTTAAAAGGGAGCAGACGTGGGAAACAATTTCCTGAAGGATCAGGTGTGTGGAATAAGAAAAAGACACGAATTAAGGTTCTCTTAAAGATTGAAGGCCTGAGAAAATGGTAGTGTTATTTATTGATTTGGGCAACACTGGGTCATAGTGGAGATAAGATTTAAATTAACAGAGTTGACCAAGGATGGATGACCTACATTAATAAGCTGACCTAATGGAAACTTATATTCATAGAGTATAAATAAGCAAGTAGAAAAAGAAGGAAAGGAAGACTAAAAGGTAGGTTGTTTCTGCTTTATTATTTTCCCTAAGGCAAGCATTGCTTTCATTGGGTTGAAGAATAAAAACAAGAATCAATACTCAATGATTTTCTCTCTAAATATATGTATAAGTAAGAAATGTGTTTAACTGCAAGTAGGAGAAAACCTGACTGGAAGTAGAATAAACACATCGGTGTTTCTTTTCCCCCACTTACCAATACCCAAGGGGTAGGCAGTTGCTGCCTCATTCAGCTACTCAGTACGATAATCAGAAGATCGGGCTTTTTCATCTGCTTTATCCAACTGACGGTGTGGATTTTCCCCTACATGTTTATTGCATTATGGTTGTGAGTAGGTTGTTGCATCTCTGGGTCCGTGCATACATTCTGGGCAGGAAAACGTGGAAACATATATGTGGAATGTAAATGAAATAAACAGAAAGCAGAAACAGACTCCTAAATACAGAGAACAAACTGGTGGTTGCCAAAGGGGAGAGGGTGAAGAATGGGCAAAATATGTGGAAGGAAGTCCGAGGTGCACACTTCCAGTCATAAAACAAAAGTCACGGGGTGAAGAGCACGGCATAGAGAACACAGCCGATGTATCGTAATAACGTCATGCAGTGACCAGCGGTAGCCACAGTTTTATTGGTGAGCATCACATAATACAAAGAATTGGCAAATCACTATGTTTTCCACCTGAAACTAATAAGACATTATGTGTCAACTAAAGTTCAATTAAAAAAAAAAAAGAGGTAACGTAAAGACACATTCCTTTACATCAGAAAAGAAAAAACACTGGAAACATTCGTAGCAGATTTATGTTGTATCTCACCGACAAAATGTGTTCATATTTCATCCTTTGATGAAAATAAGATGGAGCAACCTGAAACTTAGGTTCGATGCTCTGTAGTGGATAAAGGCAAGGAGAAGAGCCTTATGCATCATTCCTGTGTTCTGGTTACCTGTGTTCATGTGACTGTGATTGTCTCCATGTCTGTCTCTGTCTATCTCCTTTTGCCCCCCCCCCAACTTTCATTTGTGTCTTTTTATTTGTTTTAATTAATGTAGTTTATTCAGTTTTCCCTTTACTGCCAAGATTAGCTTAAATATAGGGCAAGCATTCCTTGAATCTTTACGACACTGAGAAGTAGGTTACTAACAAGTATATGAAATAAAAAAATGGCATACAATACTTGGAATTTGAAGAAAAAATTTACTTAAACCTTTCGTGTTGTATGTAGTTTAATCTGTGAATAAAAGGGAAGGACTTACAATGTGTACTTCCTAGGAACCTACCATAAGCTCTTCATCTTAGAAACGTCCAAGATGTGGATGAGGCTCCTGTTTCAAAGCTGAACAAAAAACCAAGTTCTCTGCCTCAGATGACAGAGATATGTATAGAAAAAAATGGCCACAAATGCTTCCTTTCAAAGGATATGTTAGAGGAAAAAACCAGTCACTAACCCATAGCAATTTTGAAATGTAACAGACACCTTCCAGAATTCGGTATTCTGGGTGAGATAGCATTCCTTCCAAAGGGCTTGATTCCACTCCTAGGGAGTAAACTCCAGGGCCGGAGTTCAGTAAACACATTCCGTGAAGATTCAAATAGTAAATACTTTAGGTTTTGCGGGCCTCAGGGTTCTATTGCATGTTCTTTTTTAGAAATCTTTAAAAAATACAAATTTTTTTTTTTTTTATTAAGAAAAAAGTGGTCACTCATTTGCTCAAATCTCTAATCGGCTGAGATCTTAGAGCATCGATCCCAGAGGGCATAGACCACTGGCTCACTCTTCTTTTTACATAATAAAATTCCCATCAGTGCTAGCATCTGAGTAAATAATTCAGCTTGCTTAATTCTCATAAAAATACCAGGCCCCAGAGGATATTATTTGAGGTCTCAGTTTCTTGTAGTCCAATCTGGTGGTTGATTTGCCAATATAACCAACCGAAAAAACTTTTTCAGCTTTGTATGAATCTGAACTGGATTCACTCCACACTTCCTGTCTGCAAATACATCCATTATTCTTTTCAAGATGGGGAAGCCTGTAACTAACTACTTCATCACGCCTGGTCTCTACAGATAAGACCCTGAAAAATTTGAGCAGTCTCTCTGCCTAGCTGATCAGGTCAGCCAGGCTCTGCTTAAATCTTTCAAGAATCATAGGAAAGAATCTTTGAGCTGCATAACACACCTCTTCTTTGATCTGCACGTCCAGGTTATACTTGACGTTGAGGGTCTTTTGCTGGTAGAGAGATTGAAAATATGAAAAAAAAAATTTTTTTTTTCATCCCCCAGCTGAACAAACCTCGTTAGTTTTGTACTTCCTTTACATTTGGCTTGCACGTAGAACAGTTTATTTCTGATCTCTCTCTTCCTTTACTTTACGCTACAGAGCTACAGTAAATGAACAACACTTCCAACACTTACCAGGAGATAACCACAGGCAAATCAGCAAGTTCCTTAGTTACCCTTCCCAAACTGCAGGGGGGAAAATCGGGTCAATCATGTGGCTGGGAGGTAATAAGATTACCTTTTGTTTCCCCCCAAAGGTAAATTTCTGACTATTTTTCCAGCCTTTGCTAATGTTTTGGTCACCCCCTTACCAGCTTCTGCTGTCCTCTGGTCCCAGAGCTGATGCCACGTACCAGCCTGTTGTTATGACCGCACATTGGTGTGGATCAGTTTTTATGACATACAAAAGAACACTTATTTATTGGGTCACTTTGGAGTACAAGTGGTTCTGATCTTGACAGAACTTCACTCTTGTCTGTTGAGGTCAGACACCAGGGCTAAATATTGAATCTGTGAGGTCATTAGAGCTACTGCTCCTCCCGCTGGTAAAATGTACTGAGGAACTGGTGTTGGATCATGACTGGAGCACATTGTCTGGGTGTCTTAAGGAGAGGAGAAGCGGTGAGCTCAAGAACCACAGAAACAGAGCTCACCTCCGTGATCAGCCTCACTCGGCATGTTGGATTGTCGTGTGATTGGGTTTTATCACCACAACTCAACTCCAAGGATGGAGACTGCAGTTCCAGAATCCAATTCTTGGTGTGGTTCCAGAGTTTACCAGTGGGGGCAACTTGCAGCAAATGTGAAATATCAGTAGTGAAGTGGAGACTTGACTATTCGGAGCTCATGGGTCCAGTAGGCACCTTTTGTCAGATATGGGGTCTTCCTCAGGTGTGTTAAATTCAGAGAATGTCCCGTGAGAGCTCCCACCTGGTATTACAGTTGTAGTTGCAGGTTCATATATGCAGATGCTTTTCCTTTCCCTTTCCTTCCTTCCTTCCGTCCTTCTTCTTTTCTTTCTTTCTTTCATTTATTTACTTATTTATTTATTTTGTCTCACCGACACTGGAGTGACTACTGGATATTCAGTCCTCCACGTTTTGGAGGTCCATTCCTTTTATATTTGAATAGACTTTTTGTATTTTAGGGTTGTGGATTCACGTGTTCTCGATTGGGTTCTTTTTTACTTGAGAAGCTTGGCATTTATCAGCATCTCGATTTGGTGGTTGAATGTACCTCAGACCTTTGCCAGAGCCATATCCATATCCCAGTAGCACTCCAATCCCTGCAAATGAGACACCTTTCTAAGGAAGACGTAGCCAACTTACAACCCAAAGCTTTCTTTGTATTCTTGTTTTCCCTAACATGCTCATACAGCTGGAGAATCAGCTCCCAGTGAGCAGAAGATGGGGCAAATACTTAAGCCTTGCATTCACTTGTATGAGACAATGCTATATCACACTCTGAGTGCCGGGAGCCCCCAAATCCAGCTACTTGTTCTTTAAGCACTGTTGTACTAGGACTCATTTTTATGCCTGGTCTGTGGCTGTTTTCGCACTCCAACAGAACAGAGTACACAACAGAGACTGTATGATTCACAGAGTTTAGCCTATTTACTATCTGACTCTATAGCAAAGTTTGCTACCCCTAATCCATGCCAACCCCAAAGGCCCCCAGCCAGCTAGAGTTCTTATATCCATAGTGGGAACTTGCTCACTAAGGCACACTGTACTGGCTCCTTTTGCTTTCCTACCTTGCTTTTCCATTCCTCTTTAAGAGTTTCTTGGGATCAACTCAAAATTCAAAGAAAACAAAAAGGAAGTCAATTGAATTACTTGTGCTTTATATCTGGGGTGCCCAATCTGAGATGATGATGATGATGATGATGATGATGATGATGATGATGATGATTTGTTTATTTTTTTGAGAACACGCAAATGTAGTAAGGGAGAAGGAGAGTGAGAGAATCTCAAGCATGGTCCATGCCCAGCACAGAGCTGCACACAGGCTCAATCTCAGATCCCTGAGATCATGACCTGAGCCAAAATCAAGAGTCTGACACTTAACCAAATGAGCCACCCAAGTGCCCCAGCAATCCGAGATTTTTAAAATGAATTTTGAAGATATCTTTAGTCATCAGTTCTTCAAACATTGTCTTTTTCCCCATTTGATTTTTCCTCTCTTTCTGGAACTCAAAATCTTTCTAATCCACTACATTTATTTATTTCTTTAAACCGCTGCATTTCCTGTAATGCTCATGGTTACAGCTCTGCCTCTTAGATCTGCATTCTGATGACGATGATGATGATGGTCTTGGTGGTGATATTGGTTTGTCTCCCAGTCAACAATTTTCTTCTCAGGTGTGTCTCATCTTCTAAACTTGCTTACTCATCTTCGGTTTTTGTTTTGTTTTGTTTTTTAACTTTAAAATACTTTATTTTTAGTTTTAAAGATTTTATTTTTAAAGAACTTATTGAGCATATATAAATAGTTCAGTTTACTTATGGAAACACATTGCTTATATTCAGTTTCTTTCTCATGTCTAATAATTCTGATCAACAAAGGCTTTGTGAATATGATTCTGTTTTCTGTTGTTTCCAGTGGTATTTACATATGGTGGCTTCTTGTATATTTTGTCAGTTTTTCAGCTATGCATTTCTCACTTTTCTTTGAGGTGTAAGAACTCTTTGTATTAAAATGGATTTCTCTAGAGAGAAACTGTAATTGGTTTTCTTCAACAGCCTGGGCTCACTATGAATTGGAATTATTTTAAATTAAATTACTGATCTGAGTTTTAAAAATCCACTTAAGAGGATTTCATTCATTTGTCAAACACCTGAGAGAGTTGGCGGGCTTTGTTGACATTTTCTCAAATGCACATAATTTTCTCCTCCTTCTCCTCTACATCCTTCTCTTTCTTTCAACTTATTTCTCTTTGTTTTTCTTCTCTCTCTTCTTCTTTTTCCTGCACTTCCTCCTTTTTTTCCCCTCTTTCTCTCTTCCTTCTCTCTTTTTTTTTCCTTTTACTAATGTTAAATCTTAGTAGTAGTACCCTCCCACTCATCACCATGCTTTGATGAAGGCTATTTTCTTAACACTCCTCTGTGGGGTGGGGAATGTTTATTTCTAGTTCATGCTTACACTGAGGTTTTACATTTAGGGGACTATCCTATGATGCCCATCACTTAGGATGAGCCTAGGCTTTTCTCCTCAGTTCAAAACCCTCAGGACTTTCAAACTGAAGCTCAAAATCCCACTGTGTTGTAATCACCCTCTAGGAGAATGCATGCTTCATTGATCAAGTTGTTTCTCCATATCTGCCATCACTTTGTTTTTGGCAGTATATTCTTTTCTTGCCAGATCATGAACAGGGTCAAGAAGGCTTAATATGTTTTAGTAAGTATGGTTTACTGTTTTCAGGGGAAGCCTAGACCAGGTCTACAAATAGGGAGAGTACAAGGAATGCAAAACTTCTTTCCCTGTGCCTGATGTTTGTACAAATCAGATTCAAACTCATTTGGTCCATCATTGCACTTTCTGTATATTAATTTTCAATAACTACTTAGAATAATTCTTAGTTTACAGACAATTTAACTATATAATTATATTAGCACAACTTTTATATTGTGTATTAGTTTTAGACTGGAAGTAATAAAATTGGTTCCATCTATCTCTATCTAGTTTAATTAGAAAATTTAAATTTTATTTTCTGTGTAGTGCCCCCATATCTGCCCATTTAAAAGGCATATTGTATGGAGATAGATTGCAAATAGACATACTGATAGTTAGAAAGTTAGCTAGCTTATTTTTAAAAAAAGATTTATTTTTTGAAAGAAAGAGAGAGAGAGAGAGCAAGCATGGTGGGGGAACACAGGGGAGGGAGAGAGAGAATCTTAAGCAGACTCCCAACTGAGTATGTAGCCTGATGCAGGACTTGATCTCACAACCCCCCCAAAGATCATGACCTAAGCCAAAATCAAGAGTCATATGATTAACTGACTGAGCCACTCAGGTGCCCTAAAATTTAGCTAGCTTAAAAGAAGGGTGTACTATAAACTCTCAAGATTACAGCTTAGTTCTTTCAATTCATGCCCTAAAATCTCTTAAATTGATAGGTAAAAATTCAAATTTCTTTTAAGATTTTTCTGAGTAATGATAAAGTTATTTTCCCTTCAGTATATTTTGAAAACATTTATAGACTGGCCTATAAGATCTGTCACATACATTGTTTCGTATTTGTACACTGATGTATTTAATATGTACAATAGGTCCTCAACATCAAGCACATGATATTTGAGAGTAAACTGAATAATTTCTATTCTAACCAAAAATAATTAGACACGAGTTAATGGCTTAAAAAATACTTACTTGATTGGAGTGACTTGAGTTGAATCAAACTGAATTACCAGCAATAAAGACATATCTTTTTTTCTTTTTTTTAATGAGGGATATTTATTTTCACTCAGAGACTCATTCACAGTTTGCTAAATTAATAAGATAAGAACAATTTGATTTCTTTTTAGATAAGCAATTTTTGTTTCTAAAGTATAGTACACATGGATTATTATTGTCTTCTAAGTACAAAGCTAAAGAGAAATGGTCACTTTTTAGAGACCTTTTAAGACACATTGGATCTGGGGAACCTGGATGGATCAGTCTGTTGAGTCTGACTCTTGATTTGGGCTCAAGACACAATCTCAGGGTTGTGAGATCGAGCCCTAGATCAAGCCCCACTTGGGCTCCATGCTGAGAATGGAGCCTGTTTAAGATTCTCTCTCTCCCTCTTCTTCTGCCCCTCCCCAATCCCTCTCTAAAAACAAAAAACCCACCTTGTTCCAGAGTTTTGTATAGCTGGAATGATATAGTATGTCTTCATGTGTGTCTGTCTTCTTTTAGTTGACATGCTTATTTTGAATTTTACCCATGTTCTTATGTGTATTAATAGTTCATTGCACTTTATTGTTGAGTAGTAATCCATGTATGGATGTTCATCCATTCACCTGCTGATGGGCCTTTTGGTTTTTGGCAGTTTTTGGCTACTATAAATAAAGTTACTATGAGCATTCATGTTAAAAAAAAAAAGTTATCTGAACAAAGACAAGGCTAACCTAACTGGTATGTTATACTATTTCTGAAAGATATGAAATAAATAAGAGCCAAATGATGCAAAGTTGACTTTAGACCAATATAATAATGGTGCCTAACATACAAGAAGAATGTAATGCATTTTATATTAGCGTTAGGTCTTTTATTGTATCCGTGTTAGCTTTTACCTATAAATATAGCAGTAAATATGTATGCCACTTCGGCTTGGTGTAAAAAGTATCTTTAGTTCCCCCCACAAAAAAAGTATCTTTGTTTCCAACTGACTTTCAAATGACACTTATTTAATCATTTTCCATAGCATTTGCATATAGTTGTGCATTTATTTTCATCTATTCACTATACATAGTGAATTTCTATTGTTGAGTAATTTGTTAGTTTTTAATTTACTCTAACAAATCCAAAACAATGTTGGTTAGTTTGCTTACATTGCAAATAAACTTTTATTGTCTGTGTAATCTGAGAAAACAAAACTTTTTTCAGTAATTTGGTAGTCAGGGTTTCGGGCAATGAAATTGTCTTTGTAATTTAAATGACACACTATAAAATTAGTAAATAGGAGACATTTATATAACAATTTTATTAGGATTCCTATTTTGCTGAGTGTAACTATACACATCTTTGGTCTATAACATATGACATTGAATGTTAGGACAATGTGTAGCATTTGGGTATCTCTCCTTATAATTATATAATTTTCAAATGTATGTGGTGATTTCTTAGTGCCATGTTTAAGTCAGCTGTAGGTATTTCAGGAAGTTTTGTAGATATATTCAAATTATATGCTTTATTATAATTGTTCAAGGATGATATTTTAAATTTTTTTTAATTTTTTTAGTGCAGAAAGAATTGTCTTTTTAATAAATGATACTGTGATAATTATATATCTGTAGTCAAAAAAATCATAACTTAGACCCTTACCTCACCACACACACACACACACACACACACACACACACGTGGACTGTGGAAATGATGGTACATTAAAAAGCCTTGCTTTTTAAAGCAGTTGGGTTATGATTGTTATGATTTATGATTAGTCTAATAATTGGTTGAGGGCATTATCTTAATTTCTTAGGGTTGCTATAACAAAGTACCAGAAACTGGATGACTTTAACCAGCAGGAATTTATTCTCTTCCAGTTTTGGAGGCTGTTTGAAATCCATTAGTCTTCTGGGCCATGTTCTCTCTGAAGCCTCTAGCGGAGAATCTGTTCATGCCTTTCTCCTGACTTCCTGCATTGCCGTCAGTCCTTAGGCGACAGACCAGAGTCAATGAAGTATTAAATCAGGCCCAGAGTTGAAAGAGAGGACACCCCCCTCTCCTATTTTATTGCCTAAGAGCAGACTGCCAGTGGTTTCAAGAACAATGTGTGGAGTTTACACACTGGGGAAGGGACAGGCCCTAGCCATGTGACTTTGGGAAATTAACTTCTCTAAGTACCTGTTCACATCAATAACATTGAAATAATAGTATGGTATCTACTTAATAAATTTACTGGAATGATTAAATAAGTTAGTTAACAGTCAGTGCTCAGGAGAATAGGGGCCATAAAAAGTATTCCATAAATATGAACAACTACTATGATGATTTCGTGAGCAATGCTTCCCTTGACTGTGCTTGCAAAGTACATTTTCATGCAGGTTCAGGTAATTTCCAGATGAATTAAAGAAATGTGTTACTTTTAATGATGCTAAAAACAGTTTTCACGGCCGGTATGCATATTATTTTGGTTATTAATAAATGTATAAACATACAATTCCAAAATTTCAAGAAGTTGCAGCCAATGTTCAAAGAAAACTCAAGATATTCATGGAAACTACTTTGGGAGCTTATAGTATCAAAAGATTTCTCTGTGAATCATCAAGAAGAATTTGAGGAGGGGCAGCTGGGTGGCTCAGTCGGTTAAGCATCTGCTTCTTGATTTTGGCTCAGGTCATGATCTCAGGATGGTGGGATCCAGCTGGGGCACAGAGCTTGCTTCAGATTCCCTCTGTCCATCTTCCTCTGCCCCTCCCCTTAAAAAAAAAAAAAGAATTTTGGGAGGACTTTTGAAATCATAAACAACCAAACATCTTCAAACATGTAAACCTAGGCAAAAACTCCTTACAGAAAATCTATGAAATGAATATGTATTTTCTAGTGTTTACCGTCTAATAATTTATAAAGCAGGAAAGGGGTGGGAGGGTAAATAGAAATTTCAAAAGTTCTTAAAATTTTGCCTGTTATAGCATAAATGACAAACTTACTGTGAGGAGTCTAGAGATCATTTATGCATAAATCAATCGTGTAAAGAAAAACAGACATTTTTCTATTAAACTTGGTTGCAAATATATTTGCAAAGTAACAAATTATAGGTAATAAATAAATGAGAAAAGAAAGGATACTTATGAAAATCATTCCTTAGGCCACCAAATCATCTAATACTGAATCCTGAATGTAAATAATATTGCAAAGAACTTGACTAGATCACAGATGTTTCTAAAATTGCATACTAGGACTTGAGGCAGTTCTGTCAAACCAGTCTGTGAGCTGAAATGTCCATATGCAGAATTTAAAAAATATGTGA
>RCUC01153260.1:0-48957 GCA_003697995.1 Taxidea taxus jeffersonii | reverse complement strand
TCAGCCAGATGAGAAGCAGTATGGAATAGGGAAAAAAAAAAAAAAAAGGCAAAGAGTATTACACCAAGAAAAATACATCCATTGTAGCATCTCATGAACGAAGGCAGAATGGAAAACTCAGAACCAAGCCATTCTCCTAGGCCAGCTCCCCAGATGCGAAGAAATGGGGTCGGGGAGGCATTTCCAGGGGGAGTCAGCTCCTGGTCCTCATTTGAGACAGAATCAAGTCCTTTACTACCTTGAGTCTGACACGTTGTCCCTTTCCAACCCCAAAGCACCAGATTCCAGAAAGACATTATTTCACGGACGGCAAATAAGGTAAGAAAACACAAAGCAGTGTGATTTCCGGGGTCCTGAGACGGTGCCTTGATTGGCGTGCTCCAGCAGCCCTAACAAATACTACAGACAGAGCAGCTCTAACTACAAACATTTATTGTCTCCCAGTCTTGGAGGCTGGGAGGCTGAGATCGAGGTAGGGTCAAGGCAGGTTCCTCCTGAGACCTTTCTCCTTGGCGTGTAGACAACCGTCTTCTCCCCGTGTCCTCACATGGTCATCCCTCTGTGTGTCTGTGTCCTCATCTCTTCTTAGAGGAACCCCAGTCCTATGGGATCATGGCCACTCAACTGACCTCATTTTACCTTACTAGTATACCTCTTTAAAGACCTCATCTCCAAATGAGC
Organism: Taxidea taxus jeffersonii; assembly: GCA_003697995.1. Classification (NCBI taxonomy): domain Eukaryota; kingdom Metazoa; phylum Chordata; class Mammalia; order Carnivora; family Mustelidae; genus Taxidea; species Taxidea taxus. The sequence goes on along the minus strand of RCUC01153260.1, from coordinate 48,276 downwards.
TTATTTTCTGGCATCCTGGGAGGTGGGGAGGACCCAGACTTCAACCTACAGATTTGGAGGGAGCACAATTCAACCTATAACAACATCCCTCCCTGACAAAATGGTCTGCACATGCCACTGGCATCTGGTCAGCATACTTTTTATGCAGAACGGGAATGTAGACACCATTAGCTGGTGTTAGGGGACATGACATAAGAATCATGAAGGGGGGCACACTCGGGCCAGAAGGAGCTTTGTACGTGATAGCTTCAATGCTGGGATTTTACCCTCTCAATCAGAGGCCGCCAAACTACAACCCATGGGCCAAATATGGCTCACTATCTGTCTTTGTAAATAAAGGTTTATAGGTACACACACAGCCATGCACATTCATATCTTTTCTGTGGCTGCCTTGCGACATGGTGGCAAAACTAAATAGGTGCCATGGAAACTGGATTACGTGCACAGCCAAGGATCATTGCTACCTGGTGAATTACCAAAAGGGGGGTAAGGGGAGCCAACCTCTGCTCTAAATGACCCTATATAGGACTGGAAACAGTCCATTGACAGTTTTACAATTACCCAAGCAGTACTATAGCGATGGACGCAGATGGAATTAACAGATGGGATAAGATCTCGAGGAAGATGGGACAAGGAGATGAAAGACACAGGTGTATTTGGGACCAGGCATGGTCCCAAGAGCCTTCAGTGTGCATCAAGATGTAGATCATAAGTCTGTCTTCTGCGAAAGAAAATGGTGGGACAGACGTAGTCCTGAAACCCCTTGTTTTTGGTACTTATGGCAACCCTAGGAAACTAATGGGATTCATAAACCGAGTTGCATGTTCACATAGTTGTATCGATAGTGCCCTTCAATTCCACCAAACCTCATTAGTTCTTTAATTAGAAAACGTCTGAGCTATTGTCTAGCCTCCAAATTTCGGTGGAGAACAAGATTCTGTCATCACTCTTTGCTTAGGTCATTATTCCTTTATCTGAGCTGGTCATTATTCCTTTATCTGAGCCCCTGAAAAAGAATCCATAATGAGAGAAAGGGCAGGTGCTCCCTCTCCTTCTTTCCCCGTTGGGTAGAAGGAATCTGTGGCCATAGGGACCCTGAGATCCTGTGCCTGATGTTATGATAGGAAGTGGAAAAGCCTCTTTACACAGGTGTGTTCTTCTCCTTTGTTTGTTCTTAAGCAAGAAGTAATCCTTTCCTGGCACACTCCCATGGAGAGGATTGCTTTCAAGTTCAGAAGCTCATGGCACATAACAGGGTAGTAAAGGTATCAGAGGAAGAACTGGTCTCCAGACCCTGCCCAAGGGTTTATCCCAGTGTGCATATGATTCCCATGGTCTACATTTTAAGCTCTAATGATGGAAATCAATCTCCTGTTCCATAATTTAAGAAGTGCCACTTTAGAGGTGGAAAACCCAAGCATTTCATGAGGATACTTTTTAAAAACTGAGAGCACTTTTCAAAGGAGCCAAAAGGTGGCAATGGCCAGAGAGATGAACCCAGCATGGTCCACCCAGACAGTGAAAGGCACTCAGCCATGGGAAGGAAGGAAACACCTGCACCTGCTGACAGGTGGATGAACCTTGAGAACTTCATGCTCAGTGAAAGACACCAGACACAGACCATATAGTGTAGAATTTGATTCATATGAAATGCCCAAAATAGGCAATTCCATAGAAGCAGAAAGCAGATCAGTGGTTGGCTGGGGCTGGCAGGTGGGAAATGGGAAGGGGTTCAGGATCTCCTTTTGGGGGAAAGAGAAAGCTCTGGGACAAGATAGAATTGGTTGTTGCCCATACCTAAGAAACAAATAATCCAACTTAAAAATGGGCAGAAGACATAAACAGATATTTCTCCAAAGGAAACATCCAGATGGACAACAGACACATGAAAAGATGCTCAGCATCACTCATCATCAGGGAAATGTAAACCAAAACCACAATGAGACATCACCTCACACCTGTCAGAACAGCTAAAATCAACAACACAAGAAACAACAGGTGTTGGCAAGGATATGAGAAAGGGGAACCCTTGGACCCTGTTGGTTGGAATGCAAGCTGGTGCAGCCACTCTGGAAAACAGTGTGAACATTCCTCAAAACATAAAAATAGAAATACCCTGTGATCTAGCCATTGCACTACTGGGTATTTATCCAAAATACAAAAAAACTAATTCAAAGGGATACGTGCACTGCTACATTTATAGCAGCATTATCTACAGTAGTCAAGCTATGGAAACAGCCCAAGTGTCCATCTATCGATGAGTAAAAAAGGAAGATGTGGTATATGTCTACAACAGAATATTTTACAGCCATAAAAATAGTAAAATCTTGCCATTGCAATGACATGGATGGAGCTGGAGATACAATGCTAAGCAAAATAAGTCAGAGAAAGATAAATGCCGTATGATTTCAATCATATATGGAATTTAAGAAACAAAGCAGGCAAAGGGAAAAAAGAGAGAGAGAGGCAAACCGAGAAACAGACTTAACTCTGGAGAACACACTGAGGGTTGGTTACTAGAAGGGGAGGAGGGTAGTGGGATGGGGGATATAGGTGATAGGGATAAAGGAGTGTACTTGTCATGATCAGGGAAAAAAAAAAGAAGTAGCTGTTGTCCAACATTGTGAATGTGCTAAATGTTATTTATGTAATTTTATGTCACGTAAATTTTGTCTGAATAAATTATTTTTAATGTAGCATATATTTTTTTATTTATTTAAAATATAACACGTTGACCACAGCTAGATCGTGGATAAGCTAACACAAGACTTGAGATCACCACTTAAACATAACTGTTTTCATGTTGTTAACACCAAATGGATAGGTAGGTAGATGGATGGATGGATGGACGGATGGATGGACGGATGGATGGATGGATGGATGGATGGGTGGGTGGACAGATAGATGGATAGATAGATGATAGATAGCTGATGTAGAGATAGATGTAGGGATGGATGGATGGATGGGTAGGTGGGTGGGTGGGTGGATGGATGGACATATGGATGGATGGATGGATGGATGAATACATGGATGAATGGATGGATGGATGCATGGATGGATGAATAGATGGATGGATGGATGGACAATGGATGGGTGGATGGACGGATGTAAGGATACATGGATGGATGGGTGGGTGGATGGATACATGGGTGGATGAATAGATGGATGGATGGGTGGATGGATGGATGGATACATGGATGGATGAATAGATAGATAGATGGATGGGTGGATGGATGGATGGAAGGATGGATACATGGGTGGATGGATGGATACATGGGTGGATGGATGGATACATGGATACATGGATACATGGATGATGAATAGATGGATGGATGGATGGGTAGATGGATAGACTGATGGATGGATGGGTGGACAGATAGATGGATAGACAGATGATAGATAGCTGATGTAGGGATAGATGTAGGGATGGATGGATGGATAAATGGATGGATGGATGGATGGATGGAGACATGGATGGATGGATGGATGGATAAATGAATAGATGATAAAAGATTAGATAAATAGATAGATAGATAGATGTAGGGACGGACAGAGGGAGGGATGGATGGATGGATAGATGAATGGATAGATAGATATTGATAAAAACATAGCAAATATGTAGATATCAATAGAGATACACTCTTATTAATTTTACTGAATTAAATTTTTGCTCATCTTCTTTAAAAAAACAACTAGGCAGTGCCTAAAAAATCTTTCCTAACCCCTTCCTCCTCAAAGACAGTCATGATAACAAAAAGCACCATGCATATTGGTTGAGGACATTAGCACCAACACTGACCGGCAAAGGACAACTAAAACTCCGGGCTATGGCTCTTAGTCAGCTAGTGGGTATCTATTTGCATTATGTTTCGATTTCCAACTCCATCAATTCTGGAAGGTTCCCAGATTTCTATTTAAGAAGAATTTTTTAAGCTGAAGGCTGATTTTCTTTCTGCACACAGTTGCTGTCCTTAACACCCAAACTCAAAGGACAGGAGGTGCCAGCTGGCTACAGGGCTTGCATGGAGCAGGCAGAACCGGGAGCTGGATGCTCTGAGCACCACATCAGATGGCTCTATATCCTTCCAAAGGACTTGCAGATGCTTGGCCCCTTGCTGCCCTAACAGCGCGTTGCCACAGATCCCATTGCCATTTTCTATGTCCCAGCAATCTAGCCCTGAGCATAATGGCACATAAAGTATTTTTCATTTCAGAGCTAACTCATCTGTGCTCAAATGTCCTGGCCTGAAGAACTGTACACAAATCCAAAGCAAACCAAACTTTAAAGGGAGGCATGTCAGTATTCCTCAAGGAGCCAACCTTCACCAGATAAGACCCTAACTGGTTATCATCGGCCAATGAATCACATTAGCTGTGCATGCATGGACACAATCATCCTATTCAGTATCTAGATATCCGTACCCTTTCCTTGACCCAAAGCAACGAGCGTTTGCAGACGAAGCCAGAAATGACTGCTGTTTTTCCAATGGCGAGTGGGGTTCAAAATGCAGAGCATCTACCACACGCCAGCCCTCCTGGCATGAAGGTTTTGATGGGTGCAGACGATCAGATTAGAGTGTTGGACGGCAGTGTGAAGGCTTTTCCTCTGGAAGATGAAGAAGATGGGGTTTGCAGAGACGCTGCCTTGCTTGGTGCTAAGTCACTCACCCTCCGTGAGGGTTTCAGACCGCTAAGCTCTAAGTGGGCATGCGAGCTGGGGAAATTCTCCATCGAGGGGAATCAGGTAGTGTTGCACACATTGGAGGACGTAGTTATTTATTTAGGGAAAGAAGATTTTATTTCTTATTTCATCAGATGTGCTCTGGGCAGAGGGTATCTGAACTGGGCTCTCCGTATAAATATCGCATTCGTAAGTTGGGGAGGACTGATCGAGTGTCATGAAATGTGCTACATATCTTGGTGTTCAAGCTCCCCGTGCATGGTTATCCTCCCTGGAAGAGTAATTCGTAGGTCATTTCATTTTTTTAAAAGGGTAGACTGGTGTTTTGGTTAGAGCTGGATATTCAACATGGCAGATGAAGAAAGTCAGGCTGTGTTAGTAAGAGAGAGAAGAGGAGCTCTGCCCAAAACATGGATGAATTATCCTTACTCTACAAAACAGGTCCTACTCAATATAAGTAAAAATATGTAAATAAAAAGACTCACTTTCCAAAAAAGTTCCTTTTGAAGCTGAATGAGAGGAATCTTTTGGAGAAATTAAAATACCTCCCAGGTCCCCGGGCAAGACCTTTTAAGCGGTATCCACTGCCCTCTCGTGGAGACTATGTGAACAAAAGCATCCCGTTGACCTATTACAAAAAATATCTTCCTGACTATTACAGAGGATTGTTTCCAGCAGAAAGAAAGAAGACAAATACATCTGCAAATGTTTCTCATCCATTTCATCATCCACAAAAAACACAATCAGCAATATCGGCAAATATTCCAATGGGTAGGTTTGCAGTTCAAGTGACTATTAACTCAATTGTTTCTTCCTCTTTCCAAAGATCAAGCTGCCATGAAAAAAAAAAAATCTTAATGGTCAAACCTGTCCGTTTGAATCTATCTGGGCTACTTATCATTCAAGAGTTTTGCAAGATCTGCGAGGTTCACCATGTAATATAATCCACCAGCAAGAACAGAATAGCCTGATATCTCTAAAAAGTTTAACAACCATTGACAATATCTTAACAAGCTCAGACCCCTGAAGGCCACAGGCAGGAGGAGCAGAGTTCTTCTTGCCTTATTCTGTATGATGACAATTTACTTTTTTCGATCCTGGTCGCACAGGCAGATTTCAGAACCGAAAAAGATGTGGCAATGCTTAATTGTTGAATCCACAGAGCCAGAAGGATCTGAGCTCACTTAGAGAGCCAGGGACTTTCCAAAGTGTTGGGAAGAAACCCGTGCAGAAGGCAGAACATGGGGAAACCATGTTCCTGCTGGGTGTTGTCCCTTTGGAGACCAGTGTGTGACAAGGGAAGAGGCAAATGTATTGAATTCTAAATGGTCTTCCTTGGGCTCATCTGACCTCAAGGTCCTTAAGAGGGATGGAACAATTGTGCCTCTGGGGGACACTTGGCAAAGTGTGGAGATATTTTTGGTTCTCATAACTTGGGAGGCAGGTGTTACTGACATCTCCTGGCTGGACATCAGGGATGATGTGCCATGCCCTGGAGTGCCCAGAACACCCCATCCCAGAAACCCATCTCCCCCCAGATGTCACAACTGCCGTGGTCACTCTTGCTGTCTTAGCATGAGAGACTATGTCTGTCTATCTACCTACCTATCTACGCATCAACTACCCCTATGTCTATCCATCCATCCATCCATCCATCTGTCCATCCAACCTGATATCTATCATCTATCTATCCATATATCATCTACCTACCTACCTATATACCTACCTAACCATCCATCCATCTCTATATACCTTGCTACCTACTTACCCATCCATCCATCCATCATCCATCCATCTATCCACTTATCCATCCATCCATCCATCCATCCATCCATCTATCCACTTATCCATCCATCCATCTCTATTTCCATCTATCCATCCATCGCTCCATCTATGGCAGTTACTGTAACCAGAGTGCCTTTATCCCCAGGGGACACTTGGCAATGTCCAGAAACATTTCCGGTTGTCGCAACTTTGAGTACTGGATTGCCATAGGTGCAGACCAAGGGTGCTGCTCAACACACTACAACACAACACACAGAATAGCTCCTTCACAGCGGACCATCTAACCCCCTATGACTGACTCTTGAGTGAGGCTGAGAAAGGCTGATGTAACCACGACTTAGACTCCATTCATTATCCCCACCTGGAAACCCCAGTAGACAATGAAAGCAAAGGCAGACTTCATGCAAAAAATGAAAGACTTGACAAAATGCTCTGTGAAGGACAGAGAGCCTCTAACTCAGGGCTCATTCCCTAAACAGTAGCACCTCCCCCAGCTGGGCTTTTACTGATTCTCCACGTCAGACTTCCAAGATGGGAATGCTCATTTTACCAAGATCCCTAGCAATTTCAATGCACACTTTTAACAACCTCTGCAGAGCTGAATCCCCTGGGGGACAAAACACACACAGCTCTCAGCCTGGGCCGCCCATCAAACCACCTGGGGAGACTGAACAGCTGGGTCTGCGCAAGGAGGTTTTTAGATGGTCATTAAGTGATTCCCAAAATGCAGCCCAAGTTTGAGAACCATGGTTTTAAGAAGTGTCATGCCTCTGAACCCAAACCCCACCCCAAAGCAACTAAGTCAGAATCACTGGGGGGCAAGTCCCAGTTTGGTTGGGTTTAGAAACCTGGTGGTTCTGATGTGTGGTCAGGGGGTGGAAACTACTACTTGGTTGGTTCTCAACTTGACCTTGCTTATGTCAAATCGCCCGGAAGGTCTGATAAACAAAGTTGCTGAGTCCCACCCCAGATTTTCTGATTTTTAGCAGGTTTACAATGGGACCTGAGAATCTGCATTTCTCAGAAGGTCCCAGGTGGTGTTTGTGCTACTGACTGTTTCTCACTTTTTTCCAAAGTTGAAAGTTTCCTTTAAATAGACACAGTTTTCCAGGGGAGCTCCAGAGGACTGAAAAGCAAATGACTTTGTAAAATGAAAAATATGGATAGAACTTCATTCTATATTATTTTAGGAAATAAGAGATCATTATCTGGCACCACAAACTTGAATCCCAATAGATATTAAGGCTTCAAAGATGAAGCATAAAGAAAATGTGCTCAGAATTGCCATGTGGAGATGCTCATGTGTGCTTCCTGCCTTGCGTCTGTCTGCAACTAAAACCATATTTCCAAGACCCACGGAGTTTTGCAATCCTTGCATTGAGCCTGGTCAAAGAATTTCAACCTAATTCTTTCCTTTGAGCCAACAAAATAAATAAATCATAAGCAAGGGGAGAGGGGCGGGGGGGGGATGGTAAGTACACGAGGTGAATCCCTTCACAGGGAGTGAGCTCAAGGAAAGGTCACACATATTCTACACATTCACTCTCCCCTCTCACTGCAGTCAGGTCTGCTGCCTCTTATCCTTCACAAACAATTTACCCCCAACAATTCCACCTCTGGATATAAATGTATTCCCTGCAGGACCTCCTCTGACCCCATGTCTAATTTGTCTCAAAAGAGGAATAGTCTTATAAACTAGACAAAAAGAGTGTATAGCAAGAAAGGGGAAAGAAGCCAGAATGAAAACATTCTATTCAGGGTCACCATGTTGCTCAGTAAAAGAAGATTATTTTGACTGCTTTCAATTGGGAGATAAGAAGTGATCCAGTAATGCCCCTTTCTGGGTGGAGAGACAAAAAAATTCAAATTGGGATCTCGAAGAGCTGTACACACCCCCATGTGCACTGCAGCACTGTCACTATAAGCAAGATATGGAAACAACCTAAATGTTCATCCACAAATGAATACATAAAGACAAAAAATGTGGGCTACACAGACTATAAGTACTAATCAGCCTTAAGAAAGAAGCCACATGCAGAAGAATGAAACTGGACCGTTTCCTTACACCACACACAAAAACAGACTCAAAATGGATGAAAGACCTCAATGTGAGATAGGAATCCATCAAAGTCCTAGAGGAAAACACAGGCAGCAACCTCTTCTACATCAGCTGCAGCAACTTGTTGCTAGACACATCTCCAGAGGCAAAGGAAACAAAGGCAAATGAACTGTTGGGACTTCATGGAGATTAAAAGCTTCTGCACGACAATGGAAATAATCAAGCAAACCAAAAGACAACCGACAGAATGGGAGAAGATATTTGCAAATGTCTTATCAGACAAAGGCCTAGTATCCAAAATCTATAAAGAACTTGTCAAACTCAGCACCCAAAGAACAAATAATCCAATCAAGAAATGGGCAGAGGACATGAACAGACATTTCTGCAAAGAAGACATCCAGATGTCTGATAGAGACATGAAAAAGTGCTCCACATCACTGGGCATCAGGGAAATACAAATCAAAACCACAATGAGATACCACCTCACACCAGTCAGAATGGCTAAAATGAACAAGTCAGGAAATGACAGATGCTGGCGAGGATGTGGAGAAAGGGGAACCCTCCTACACTCTTGGTGGGAATGCAAGCTGGTGCAACCACTCTGGAAAGCAGCATGGAGGTTCCTCAAAAAGTTGAAAATAGAGCTACCCTATGACCCAGTAATCACGGTACTGAATATTTACCCCAAAGATACAAATGTAGTGATCTGAGGGGGCACCTGCACCTGAATGTTTATAGCAGGAACGTCCACAAGAGGCAAATTATGGAAAGAACCTCGATGTCCATCAACAGATGAATGGATAAAGAAGATGTGGTTCATAATATAATGGAATATTACTCAGCCATCAAAAAGAATGAAATCTTGCCATTTACAACAACGTGGATGGAACTAGAGAGTATTATGCTGAGTGAAATAAGTCAATCAGAGAAAGACAATTATCTTATGATCTCCCTGATATGAGGAATTTAAGGAACAAAACAGAGGATCACAGCAGAAGAGAGGAAACAATGAAACAGGATGAAACCAGAGAGGGAGACAAACCATAAGAGACTCTGAATCTTGGGAAACAAACTGAGGGTTGCTGGAGGGGAGGCAGTAAGGGCATTAGGGCAGGGAAGAAAGAAGGAAATCCTGCTATTTGAGGCAACATGGGTGAACCTGGAGGGCGTGATGCTCAAGGAAATAAGCCTGGTGCAGAAAGACATATGCTACATGATTCCACTTACAGGAGGTTTCTGAAGTAGTCAAATTCAGACATACAGGGAGAAGGATGGTGGGTTCTGCTGGTCCCTGGCAAGAGGACAACAGGCAGGTTGTGTATCAATGATAAATATCTTCGATTATGCAAAATGAATAAATTCTAGACATTCATCGTACCATGTGGTGCTTATAGTCACCATGACTTAGGTGGTTGAGCAATACATGAAATGTACCTTCCACATTTCAGGAAGCTGGAAGTCCAAGATCCAGGTGTGGGCAGAATCAGGGCCTGGTGAGGACGGTCTTCTGGTTCACGCATGCTGTCTTACTGCTGTATCGGAGAGAAAAGCAACTTCTTTCAACCTCTCGTTATAAAGGCATGATTCTAATTCACGGGGGTCCCACCTTCATGACTTAATGTCGTCCTGAAGGCCCTACTGCATAATACCATCAGCCTGGGGTTTAGGTGTCAACAACCTATGGAGTTTGATGGGGGACACACATCCAGTCTGTGGCACCCCTCCCTGCCACCCCCATAAAGGCAGCATCACACCAACCAGGGGATGCCCTTGAGATGCAAATGAACACCATTCAGTCACATGCATGACCCAGGACATGGAACAGCCACATCTTGTCTAGACACTTGTACCGAGGGTCTGCCCACATGCTGCCATTTCCACATTCCATGGATCATTGAATTTCCCAGTTCTGTTTATTGGACATGATATTCGCTCTCTGTTAATGAGAATATTAAAATACACACCTTGATGGGACTTTAGAGATCATCAAGTCAAATCCCCTCTTCTCCATAGACCACTAAGGCACATCAGATGGATGCATTCAACCCCATCTTCTAAAAGTGAATGTATTTCTTGTTCTCATTGTTGAAAATCTGAAGCCACAGATAAACTCGGGTTATTAAAGTATGCCTTTCCATTAAAAACAAGATGAGCCTCAGTGCTGTTTTCGATAAAAGGGGTTGATCTGTGTGTTATTTACAAAAAGTTCTCTGGAGATGGCAGTTTTTCATCCAGTTTGAGAAATAACTGAGATATATGATTGTGCAAGTTTAAGGTGTACAGTATGATAGTTTGATTTATATAGACTGAAACAATGACCACAAGAGATTCAGTCACTATCCATTTCCTCATAGAGAATACAAGAAAAGGAAAAAGGAAGAATTTCTCATCACAAGAATCTACTGTTTTAATAGCTTCCCTATTCCTCTGCATCAGTGTTATGTATGGTCACCATCTTGTACGCCAAGTCCCAATGATGTATTTATCTTACATATGGAAGTTTTTGCCTTTTCACCACTTTCCTCCCAACCACATACCTCCACCCCCTGCCTTTGGAGACCATGAATCTTATTTTTTTGTTCTATAAGTTTTGGGTTTGATTTTGGTTTTGCCTTTAGATTCCGCATAGCAGTGAGACAATACAATATTTGCTTTCTCTGACTTTTTCCACTTAGCTTAATTCCTTCAAGTTTCATCCATGTTATCACAAATGGTAGGAATTTCTCATTTTTATAGCTGAATAATATTCCACACACATACATATTCATGAATGTGTAATGTATTCATGAATATATGAGATATTCACATTCATGAATATGTAATACATTCATGACTATGTAATTAATGCATTTGGACAACATAATTCATAAATTATATTCATGACGGTATAAATTCATGAATATATAATATATATTCATGGAATATATATGCCACAACTTCTTTACCCATTCATCCATGGATAGACACTTGTTTCCATGTCTTGGCTGTTACAAGTAATACTACTCTGAGCATGGGGGGTTCAGATATCTCTCCGAGTTAGTGTTCTTAATTCCTTTAGATGTATGCCCAGAAGTAGAATTACTGGATCAGAGAAGTTCTATTTTTCATTTTTGAGGACCTTCCATGCCGTTTTCCAGAGCGTCTGATCCAGTTTGCATTTCTACCTTCAGAGTTAAGAGGGTTCCCCTTTCTCCACATTGCCATTTCAATTTTCATTTAAGGTTTTACATTTAGATAAGGTCACCAAAGCATGGAATCTCTGACTTGAGGATAATAAGGAAGAAAATGTTGAGGTAAAAAATGGCTGTATATTCCTGTGAAAGTGTAGTTTAAAGCCAACGGTGTTGTACATGATAGTGACATGGAATATGCAAGCTCTCTGTCCTTCCAGAGACCCAAGTCAGTTTTTCAGAAGTTCCCCAGAATGATCTAAAATTGGGATGAGATCAGAAAATGTTTGTTAGACTTTTATGGGAAGATTAATACTTTGGCTCTGAGTCATTCTTCTGCAGAAGAGTTGTGTAATCACTTTCTGTGCACGGAGTTGAGATAGCTGTTCAGATTTATAGGATGGACAGATGGATAGATAGATAGCTATCATGCATGGATGAATGGATAAATTGTTAGGTGGATAGGTAATATAATTAGGCATAGATGTTTTTTCATATCATGGAAAAGTATCAAAATGCATTAGCAAATATCAAATAACATGGAAAATATTTACTTAATTTTCAAAGGAAAATAGACTATCATGAAACTAGTGATAAGAACCAATGGTATTCTAAGATAAAACCAACAGTCTTCTAACCTTTGTCATTACTGTACATCAGGGTTTCTCAATATTCACAGTATTTGACATTTAAGCCAAATAATTCTCTGGACTGGAGCATCCTGGCCACTGTAGGGCATTGAGCAGTGTCCCTCTACCTACCAGATGCCAGGAGCACCCCTTAACCCCCACAATGACCACCAAAGAATATCTCCATTGCCCAGTGTCCCCTTGGAACAGAACCACCCTCAGTTGACAACCACTGATGCAGAACCATAACCTCATTTTCTTAGTGGTTGTGATTCAGCCTATCCTAGTATGTGATGGTTAATTTTATATGTCAGCTTGGCCAGGCCATGGCGCCCAGATATATGTTCCAACATTATTCTAGCTATCTCTGTGAGGATGGGTTTTGGGTGAGATTAACGTTCAAATCAGCCCGCATTGAATAAAGTAGATTGCCTCCTGTGTGGGTGGGCCTTGTCTAATCAGTTGAAGTCCTGGAGAGAGAACAGAGCCTGACCTCCCCTTGCCCAGCCCTCCCAAAGAAGAGGCCTTCTGCAACAGCCTTTGACTTTGAGCTGCAAATTTCCTTGAGTCTCCAGCCTGCCAGGTCATCCACCAAATTTCGGACTCTCCAAACCTCCACAATCAGGTGAGCCAATTCTTAAAATAAATCTTGCAAGATATATAAGTACATAGATAGATAGATATGGATGTAGATACTGATACAGATATGGATAGATGTTGGTGCATTACCTTCCTATTGCTACCTGTATGCATATATCCCACTGGCTCTGTCTCCCTCACACAGGGAGAGTGCAGGGGCCCCTAGGAGAAGCTCTCTGTCCTCCTGCCTCATCCTAAAATTCATGCTTTCACCCAGAATCATCGCGTTGGATCCCAATCCCATTTCCTACAGTGTCCTGCTGGTCTCCGAGTCCAAAGCCTACCCGGAGTCTGAATTCCCAGTGATGTTAAGGCATTCGGTGTGGATATTTGCTGAGATCCTCACATTGAACCCACTTTCCTGGATAAGGGAGCCTGACTTCAGTTTGAGCATCTTCTTGGACAATTTAATCCTTTTTAAAGTTGCCATCTGTGTGCCAGGAAGTTCATTCACCAAGTTCAAAAAGGCTTTCTCTTTCGTTTTCCCGCAAAACCCCAACTGAGGACACAATTGAGCTAAGAGTGTTTTTGTTTTGTTTGTTTTCTTTTTAACTGAGACAAAAACCATGTTGACATAAAAGCAACCATTTTTAAAACAAAACCATTCAGAGGCATTTAGTACATTCAGAAAGTTGCACTAGGACCACCTCCGCCCCGCTCCTAGGATTTCCATGCCCCACAGAGGGAACCCGGTGGTCCCATTAGTAGGCACTCCCTGTCCCCTCCCCAGCCCCTGGCATCCACCAGTCTTTCTGTCTCTGCAAATTTGCCTGTTCTAGAACATTTCAGATCCACAAGTCACACACGATGCGCCCCTTTGTGACTGGCTTCTCTCGCCAAGCATCACATTTTTGAGTTTCATCCATGTGGAAGCAGAGACGAGAACTTTATGGATGAAGAGGTTCTGGTTGCTTTGTTGGGGAGCCTTGTGGAGAAGTGTGCCCGGGTCCCCATTGTCCCCATACGGCTTGATTGACCTGAGTTGGGGCTCTGATTTTCTTTCATGCATTCATGAATTTATCCACCTGCTTGTTCCAGGGATGAAGAACTAGAGATCCTCATCTGGTTGAATTCCTATCATAGAGCACTCTCCTTATTTCCCCAAAACATTATCTGTAGGTTCAAGTTCGTTTCAATACATCCTACATGTTTAAGTCAAACACACCCATCCACTCTCCGCATATTATCCTCTGACCCGCCACATCATAAATTATAAGACTCTTGAAAACTTACGCAACGGAGGGAAGCAGATCTAAGAACAGTCTCGACGAGACCTGGTTTTGTGTTCCATCATGCCGGGAAGTGGAATGTTGGAAGGAACACCTGCCAAACGATCATCTTAAAACCTACTTGCAGTCTGATGAAGTTAGGGGGAAAGGGAGAAAAGAAAAACACACATTCACTTCGTACCTGCCCTAGTGATGATCTGATTGCCAAGTGGATTATTAGACTGTACAGAGAGAAGCTTGGGATCAGGAGGAATTTCGGTAAAGCTTTCATGGCAGGCGACTGGATGTGGGATCCTATCACCGTTCTTCCAAATGATGTAGTGATGGTCTTCCCACAACCTTTTCATTCTGCTTTCATGAAAATGTATCTTATTTTGAAGAAAATTAGCATGCCCCCCCCAGATGCAAAGAAAACCAAGAACTTCATTGCCCCGAATAGCAATGGTTTTAAAGATAAGGATGGCTGAGTGTGTTCTGGAAACAAGTCCCTCCTGGGGAAAAGAGCTTCAGCCAAAGTCGGGATTGTCAAAGTACAGGTACAAAGCCAGTGACATGGTGGTTTATTTGCTGTTTATCACTCGGGGGGAAAGCAGATGTGGGGCTAACTCCAAGTCTTTAACCCGCTGTGGCATGTCCCACGTGATGGGCTTGTGCATGGCTATTTTCTCTCTGTAAGACCTTAAGAGAGCAAGAGCAGATGTCTACAGAGATAAGATCACATTCCCTTTGTTGGAAACACAGCTGAAGCTGCCCCAGTAGACGAGCAAACGCAGACTGCTTCTTCCTTCCGCTGCACAGGAGAACATCTTTGTTTCCTTTAAAATTTTTCATTTCATGCTGGTGAGCACACTTAACAGGAAATCTACTCTCCTAACAAGTTTTTAATTGTGCGATGTTTTAGTCTTGAGTCTAGACATGATGCTGGACAGCAAATCTAGAACTCATTTTTCTTCCTACCATCTCAGAGGTCGGGGTTTGGAGATCTCACAAAAAGACCACCCAAGATCTTGTGTTTTCGGTCATCTCCATCATGTTTTTTGTCTGTGAAAAACCTAACCAAAACCCCAGTGGGATCCTATATGGCAGCCGTCACACAGCCGTATGAATTCTGTATTAGTCATGACTACCTTCCTCATACATATATATGTAGGGAGAGAAAACAATATTCTATTACTCATATCATACAGAGAAGTGGTTTGCAAAAGGGTTGGATTTGCTCACCAGGGGACAGTTGGCAATGCCTGGAGACATTTCTGGTTGTCGACATGGAGGTGTAGGGAGCGCTCTTGGAACCAGAGGTGTTGTTCCACACCCTAATGTGCACAGGACACCCCCTCCTCAGAGAGTGACTGGATCCAAACTGTCTGCAGCCCCATCACTGAGAAATGCTGAAGTAAAGAACATGCACAAATAGCTAGTGGGACCACTGGTGTTAAATACAAAGGATGTGAACAGAACCAGCTTTAAAACGTCCTTCCCGGGACGCCTGGGTGGCTCAGTGGGTTAAGCGGCTGCCTTCGGCTCAGGTCATGATCCCAGCGTCCCGGGATCGAGTCCCACATTGGGCTCCTTGCTCAGCAGGGAGCCTGCTTCTCCCTCTGCCTCTGCCTGCCTCTCTGCCTGTGCTCGCTCTCTCTCTCTCTATAACAAATAAATAAAAATTAAAAAAAAAATCTTAAAACCTCCTTCCCTTTCTCAAGAGGATGTCCTGCTCAGAAAGATGGCTCAGATTTCCTTGCAAGTGTATCTGTATTTTGGAGAATTCAAAGGGGAGTTGGATATCCAAAGGTAACACAAAGACGATTCTGAAGATCTCATGTCCAATTTCTTCAATGGCCAAGATATGGAAGCAGCCCAAGCATCCACTGATGAATGGGTGAAGAAGATATATACATATATAAAGAAGATATATATGTATAAGGAACACACACACACACACACACACACACACACACGGAATACTATTCAGGCATAAAAAAGAATGAAATCTTGCCCTTTGCAACGATGTGGATGGAGCTAGAAGGTATGATGCTGAGTGAAGTCAGTCAGAAAAGGACAAATACTGCACGATTTCACTCATAAGAGGAATTTAACACACAAAATAAATGAACAAAGGGAAAAAAAAGAGACAGACAAAAAACAGACTCTGGACCCTCAACAGCACCCTGATGGTGACCAGAGGGGAGGTGCTGGGGGATGAGGGAACCAGGGGGTGGGGATGAAGGCGTGCACCTGTTGTGATGAGCCCTGTGATGTCTTACGGAAGTGACGAATCGCTCTGCTGGGCACCTGACACTAATATTGCACTGTATGTTAAATAACCAGAATTTAAAAATAGATAAATGAAAATTAAGTAAAGGGGCTTCAACAGGAAAAATAAAAAGAAGGTGGGGTGTATACATACAAGGCAAGATGACTAGGCCATGGGAAAGAAAGTCGCCCTGCCATCTGGCCCAACACAGATGGACCTTGAGGGCATTATGCTTAGTGAGAGAAATCAGAGAAACACAAATACCATGTGATCTCTCTTCTAAGTGGAATCTAAAGAAAGCTGAATTTGTGGAAACAGTGTGGTTACCACCGACTGAGGTGCAGGAGGGTAGGACCAATGTTGGTTGAAGGGTACAAACTTGCAAGTAGTAGATAAGTCCGTCCTGGAGATCCAATGCATATAGCATAGTGACCACAGACAACAATTTTAGATTCTCAGCTACACACCTGCTAAGAAACGAGATCCTAATTATTCCTGCCTCAGGCGAGAAATGGTAAGGTGTTAGCACAGGAGAGAAGAGCGCTCATACTTGACATACATATCTCATATCAACACGCCGCACCCCTGAAACTTGGACAATGTCAATTATATTGCAATTTAAAAAAAAAAAAAAAGCAGGACTTGCCCATGGCATGGAAATGAGAGCTTTGTCACCACAGCCAGCCCACATGGAATTTTAGGGAAACTGAGGCATGGTGCACGGCAGGAAGCATGTTTGTTCTTAGAGAAACGTCATAACAAGGCATGTCGGTTAATGGGAGGTCCCCATCATGTTCCAGAAGAGACTTGAAACTTCTCACTGAGACACCTTCTGTCTGTCTGTCTCAGCCACAGTCAGGGGTCTGCCACTGATTCCGGCCCAGGGGACCATCCGGCACTGTCTCTCCACTTTACAGTGCCTTTGACTAACCTCATGTCCTCATCCCATCATACCTGACTTTAGGTCAGTTCTCCAAAAGCCAGCTGACCAGAGGACCAAATCCTAGGAATAGTCCTTTTTACGTGGTCATGGGGACCCCAGGGAAGCTAGGGTTGTAGGCTGGGCCATGTGCTAACTCAACCTGTCTGTCTGCCTTTCCTGCAGCAGAAAGTCCCTGCTCTGTCCCGGCTCGCTCCCCTCTAACAGCTCAGAGCTGGGGCCCAGACCAGTGGGGCATTCCTTAGACACCCATTAGGAAAACAAGAAAAACCAGCCAAGGAATCTTCAAAAGATGCTCAAACCTTCTAGTGGAATATGAATTGCCACAAACTTTATCAAGAGTAAAAATGGTCAACCGAGCACTTGCTGAAAACTTTGAAGCCTGTTGAAATCATCCATCAATCTATTTTTCTATCACCTATTTATTTATCATCTATCTACTTATCCATCCACCATATCCATCCATCCATCCATCCATCCATCCATCCATCCATCCATCCATCCATATCTATCATCTATCTATCTATCTATCCACTCATCTACTCATAGATCCATCCACCCATCTACCCATCCATCCATCCATCCATCCATCCATCCATCCATCCACCCATCTATCTATTTATCTATCTACCTATCTGTCATCCATCCATCTATTCTTTATCTATATCTATTATCTATCATCTAGTTAGCTGATATATATCACCTATCTCTGTATCTATATCTATCTACTATTTATCTATTCTAACTAATTTTTATTTTGCATTACAATCTGTTCTATGTATTCTTACTTATTATTATACATACTAATAGATGCATGGATGACAGATAAACACATAGACAGATATTTAAAAATACACAAGTATTTAAAATGAAACACTTTTTGGGAATTAAAAAAATGGCTACCTTGGTAAATACAGAAATTGCTGTCTCTGCAGGAATTAGCATTCAGTGATGGGCTTGATTCTCTGTGTACTGACTCTTCACATCAAAGTACATGTAGGGGTCATTTGTGGGGACACTCTCCACCCGCTTCTGCATTCCTGGCAGCACAGAGACCCCCCCGCCCTCTCCATGCCTCAGCAGCTCCTAAGATTCACCATGTCCCCTGTGATTGCTAATGCAGTTGGTTGTCTAATGCACACACGCATGTGCACACACTATGGGTACCCAGAGGTCCTCCTCACCTAATTTCTCCCCATCCCTAAGCTGTGCTTGAATCAGAACCGAGTGATACACCTAAGTCAGTAATGGAATGGATGCCTCAGTTTCTCTTATGGCCCGTGGAAAGAATTCTACAACTCTGACTGCTGATTTTTAACTCCAGAGATCCCATAAACAATAGGAGGGGATGTGTGTCCAGCTCCAGGAAGCAGCTAAAAGGACATGGTGAAAGGCGACTTATTCCTAAAGCCCCCTTTCGCATCATGGCCAACTCCTGGAGAGTTACTGTGGCTAGCTTTTCTCCCACTGTGGTTCCAATGCATCTGGTCCTGTTTCAGGGCAAGGGAAGTTAAATGGACTTCAATCTGATGCTGCGGGGTGCACATCTGCAGGCACTCGGGTGCCCCGGGAGCGTTTTCTGATATTTACTGGGCGGGGGGGAGGGGGGACTATGCTGCATCTCCCATCCAGCAGATCTCCACACTGACATATGCAGAAAGAACTTTGTACACCACCCAGTGCTCTCTTTAAATCGCCACTTCCTACCTTCTTACCAAAAGCAACGTGACTAAATGTTCCTGAAAAATCATGACCACATTTTAAAAATAGACGTCTTGCGAGTACTTCCTCCTTACGCCAAAAAGGTTAGCCTTATCAACTGATTATTTAGCTGTTTTTGAAATGTTTTAATGATGTGAAATATGACAATAGGGTTGGCAGAAAGATCAGTGATTCACATACAATTGAATCTTATGTACACTGATCAAAAAAAAAGGGAGGGACATTTTGTGCAAAGCCAAGGAGCTGAAAACGGATTTTCTCCTAAAAGGAAAGAGGTTTGAGAACTTCTTTCTTCCAAGTTTAGAAACCATTCAAACTTCATGAGTTTGCTGTTTTGATCATAATTTAAATCTGTTCCAGATTTCTACCCCTAGGAAAGAAAAAAAAAATATGGCTTCATGCTTTTAGCACAGAAAGATCAAAATAGTGTATTAAATACTCTCAGAAGACTTCTTGTACATATAAAAATATTCACTGAGTTAATATAAAATAAATCAGAAACAGATAGGCTGATGCGCCCTTAGATTACACAAGCACTGAAGCATTAAGAAGATGAGGGATAAAAACTGGATCAATGAAAAAAAATATCAATTACCCAAACAGAAATATTTAAAGATCGATCTCAATTATAGTTCAGAGTTGCTACTAATACTCCCAACTAGAGTCAACGTGTTCTGTGCAAACAAATGACATCATGTCTGCACACAAGGTAGACTCTTGACCATGCATGTTTTCAAGGCTTTGTTGGAAATAAGGGGTTGAATGGAATGGGTCATGGATTAGGCACTAAGGGCACTGTACTGTGTTCAAGTCAACTGACCAGCAAACAAAACGCTGTTGAAACAGATAAATTCCTCTCACGGGGTCCAATCCTAAGGGGATTTCCTAGTCTATTCTATTCTAAGGAAGAATTTTCCTCTTGGGTTAGGAAACCCAAGCTGACCTTGGTCCATGACTACGATGTAAGCCATGTAGGAAGAACACGCTCCATCAGGAGCGTGTTGCAGCCAAAACCCACTACCCCTTGCCCACAGGCTCCCCATTCCATCATGTCCATTCTAGCCTCACAGAACCAATGATGAACTTCTTCTCCATGTGAGAATTCATTATAAAATAGACAGGAAAGGTTTTACATCTCCATGAAATAAACTATTTGCTTATTAAAGACCCATGCCAGTTATGGATCACTGCATACCAAACAACCCCAATACTTAGTAGCTACAAATGAGTACCATCTTGTTTGCTCACATTTCTGTGGGCCAGCAATTTAGCTGGGTGGTTCTTCTGCTGGTCTAGTCTAGGATTTGCCATGTGGCAGGAGTCAGCTGGCAGTTTAATGGAGGATGGATGGATGAGGCCAGCTGGGACCCACTCACATGCCTGGCTAGTGGAGCTGCTGTCACCTGAGCCTCTCTCTCATGGTTGCTCATCTCAAAGAAGCTACCTTGGCTTCTTCATATGGGGATGTAGCCTCAGGGCTCTAGGTTGAAGGCCAGGACCACCCAGTAGGAATGAGAGTGAACTGGCTTGAGACCATCCAGTCTCATCGAAACAATTGTGATGATGGCGGTCACGTGAGTGACCCCAGATAAGACCAACAGAAGGACTTCCCAATGGAGACCAGCACAAGTGGCTGATTCATAGCATTATTAGCAGGGGCACCTGGGTGGCTCAGTCAGTTAAGTGTCTGACCCTTGATTTTGACTCAGGTCATGATCTCAGGGTCCTGGGGCTGAGCCCAACACTGGGCTCTGTGTTCAGGACAGAGTCTATTTGAGGACTCTCTTTCTCTCCCTCTGACCCTCCTCCTGCTCATGGTCTCTCTAAAGAAATAAATCTTACAAAAAAAAATTATGAGCAAATACAGTGTTTGTTACAGTGAAACATCAAACTTAAGAATAAATTTTACATGTATCGGTAACTGGTCCAGAAACTGTCACCTAGGAAAGGCCGCTACTATAACAAGAGCTAAAAACATCCTGCATTTGTTTTGAAACTGAGTGATGCATAGAGTTTGGAAAAATAGTACTGAAAGGGCTCCTGGAAGCTAGACAAACGAATGATCACCTATGGTACGTGGTGAAGAAAGAACACAACGGTAGCCTGCAGGAAATTCAAAGGTAAAGATATGCCTAATCATCTCAGCTTTGGAGAAGGTAGGGCTTTTCCACCTGAGTACTCGACATCTGGGGTCAGAAAATTTTGTCATCAGCAGCTGTCATGAGCATTAGAGGATTTTTAGTAGCATTCCTGGCTTCCGCCCAGTAGACTCAGCCCAGCGGCCATGAGTGTAGAAGGTGCCACCTTTATGTGAAGAAGCTGGTGGTCTGCAGATTCAAGGAACTGGTCCGCCATCACCCATAGAGCAAACTGTGGTCATTTCTTGGGGCTGCCATCGCCAACGACTCTCTTTCACTTCCAGAGGTTAGGAGTCTGGGAAAGATCTCCCTGCGCTAAAATCAAGGTGTGTCTAGGGTTGTGTTCATCCTGGAGGGCTCTGATACAGAATCCATTCCCTTGCTCCTGGAGGGTGCCTGTGTCCCTTGGCTCATGGCCCCTCCCTTGATCCTAAAAACCAGCAATGGTGGATTAAGTCTTTTTCAGACAGAGTTAGTCTGATCTCTGCCATCCTCTTGGATGTCTAAAAATCCTTGTGGTCACGTTGGATCCACCTGGATAACCCAGGATCCTCTCCAAAAGTGAGGGGCCAGTAGATGAACAAAATTGCCCACCTGCAATTTGAAATCCCCCTTTTGCTCTGTAACCAAAAACATTCACGGGTCCTGGGAATTAGGATGTGGGCCCCTTTGCTGGGGAAACCATAATTCTGCCTACAACGAAAGTAAAGGAGCAGAATAACCGGGGATAGAAGACTGGGAGAACAACAGAGTGTTGTGGGAGAAAGGTTTTATCAGAAGGGTGGGAGTTTCTGAAAGAAACTCAAGGGAAGCTTCTAGCCCTGCCTGGGTAGCTTGGTGGAAGAAATCTCACTAAAGTCACAATTGAACCTTTTGGTTTTTCCACCAAAATTTAGACAGCTCTGATCACACCAACTCTTAGATTTACCATTGTCAGAAATAGGAAGGCAGAGTGGTTCAACATGAAGAATGAGATTTTGCTCAAGACACACACACACACACACACACACACACACACACACACATTCTAGTCTAGATTTTAGTGTGTTCTTCAACAAATCTTTTTCTTAACTCTTACATGCATTATGCCACAAATGGGGGGGTGGGGAATCCCATAATAAAACCTAACAAAAAGCTTCCATGGAGTTCTTGAAAGAGAAAAGAAAAGGAATATTTTGCATTTTGTCGATATAAACAGGGATTTCTCTCTAAGAGGGTAGAGGTGACGCTTTCCAGGAAAGAGCCTCCACGTGGCAGGGCAGGATCCAGCAGCTGCCACACACGCCATTCCCTGTCCAGGTTCATGTGTTGGGGGCAATGTGCACATGTTTAATGAATTAGGTCATCTATGTCTATAGTTGGACCCATGTTGTGGGCTATAAACAGGCTACCCATAAGGTTCCACCATGTGAGAATTAATTTCTGCAGTGGAAGCAAGTCTTAAAAATGGAAGTGCAAGGGACAGACGCATCTGGGCACCACGTGTCTAGAAGAATGTTCTTAGATACGGGTTATGTCATGAATGGCTTCAGTTGGTGTCACTTGCAGGGCTGTCCTGTTCCTTGTGCCTACGTAGGGGTTCACAGTCTATAGGGAAAGAGGCAAAAGGGCTGCTCCAAGCTGGTAGGTGATACACGGGACACATAATGGCGGCTAAAGAGAGGGTTTCCTGGAATGAGAACCCAAGAAACGCAATGATGTCCAGTGCTGAAATTGGGTTTTATTTGTCCAAAAAGACACGGAGAACCAATAGTATGCATGAATTCATCTTGTGAACCAACCAAGGCATGACACAGGTGCACAGAAAAGCCAACCACTTAATTTGGGTGTTGCAGACAGTAGGTCCTGGAACAATCAGTCCATAATGATGAATATAATCCCTGTAGGAAGGGACCCATTTGTAAGGGTCTCTGTCATTAATTTTGATGTCTGCTGGATCATTTTGGATGCACGAGACACGGTGTGAAGGACCACAGGGTGACACACATCCACGTTCACATGTAAAGTGGCAGGAAAACATCATCATTGTGACATTGTGAAGTTCCAAGCATTAGTGGTCAGTGTCTATATTCCTAGACAGAGTTAGGGAGAAGACCTCTTGCCACACTTCTTCTTGGTTCTATTGGTGGTTCTGTAAAGTTACACAAATATATTTGGTTCTATCATTTTAGGGCAAACCAACTTGCAAAGCCATAAAACTGGACCCCATGCCAACGTCTAGTGAATGTAGCTACTCTAACCCTTGCAAGAGGCTGGCCCATATGTTTACACAATTGCCTTCCACATTTGTGGGTTTATGAGTCAATGCATGCATAGCTAGAAACGGGGGCTGCTCATCATGTGGTGGATGGGTGTTGCAAATGCCTTGGGCTGTACAGAAACAGCAGTGGCATGTTCTCTGTGAACTGAGAATGTGTTCTTGGCACAGTTGTGCTGTGGTTCTGGTCTCTACAGGCCTTAACCTAATGGCTCTTGTGTGTCAGGAAGCATTTCAGCAGAAAAGTTTCACACACCACACACCAAAACTGGGCTATCATGGAAATGCTAAAGGAAAGCAATGCTCTTTGGTCCAAATTTACCCCTTCTACCTATAGAAAGCCCTGTTCTGGTCCATTGGCCCTTTGGAAACCCATGCCCTTCCTATGTGTTTGGGTAGATCAATCCCGTTACCACCAGCCCCAAAGGCATGCCCTACAGAAAGGATGGGCAAAAACCCCATTAAGATTGGCTTTTTAACACTAGATTTTTAACAGTTAACATATTAACTCATTAAAAGTCTTTGGCTAATGTTGCCTTCTTGAAAGAACTGAGCCATGCATTGCCACTGAAAAGCCACTAAGGTCTTCTATCTCTGAAGCACGCGTTCTTGGTAATGGGTTTCTCAGACCCTACTACAAATGGCCTCTTGGAACGTGTTAGGGAATTTTACTTTGTGTGCATGCCGTATCTAGCCCTGCAGGCTTCTCTCCGCAGATGAGCATCCTCATCTCCCCGGGAAGTGGATCCGTTCCCGTGAGCTTCACGCCCTCAGGCTGCTGCCGACGGGGAAACAGATGGGGAGTCAAGGCATCCTCAGACCCAAGGTCGCTGAAACCCACACAAGGCAAAGTGGGGGAAACACTTGAAATCAGCATCAGATACTGAGTCTCTTTCCATATGGCCTTCATTTTTTCCCGAGACTAGTTTACAATGAAGTCAGCAAGATGGCTCTTTCTGGACCACACCTAAGATTGCAGGGTGATGACCACTGTCCAGCGGTTCTCAAGGGACAGCTGTTTGCACTTAAAGGCACCACACTGATAGGTCCGTAATCATCTTCCAAGGGATCCATCCCTGCTGAGGATTTTCTCAAGGTGAGGGGCCAGTCTTTATTTTAATACCCCAGCCCACAAAGGTCACCAAATTCAACATCCAAACTGATATTTATATTGGAGCAATTTGG
This sequence comes from Taxidea taxus jeffersonii, assembly GCA_003697995.1. Lineage (NCBI taxonomy): Eukaryota > Metazoa > Chordata > Mammalia > Carnivora > Mustelidae > Taxidea > Taxidea taxus. The sequence continues at coordinate 23,591 of RCUC01153260.1, read as the reverse complement.
AGGAAAAAAAAAAAAAAAGAAAAGATAAAAAGAACACCCTTCCAAAAAACATTGTCTTTGGTTTTCCCCTTTCCTTAGCCAACTGTCTTTGCCGAAGTAATTTTACTCTGTTTTTGTGAGCGTCAGCGACTTTTACCCAGAAGGATCTCATCAAAAACATGTTGCGTTTTAGTACAAGGATAAAGGGGACTAGTCTCCTGTTTGTGTTCTCTGTTGTTCATGATTATTGGAGAAGGCTGCCTTTTCTAAATTGCAATTGGAGACAAATAATTTTGTGTCTTCCCATACTGGGGACACGGTGTGTAATAAATGAAAGGGTAGAAAGCACCATCAGATAAAATATATACAAGGTGACATGCATAAAGAAATAGCGACCAAGTTCTGGTTAAAATGAACACATGAGGTTGGGTTGGTAAGTCCACAGGTCCTCCAAGGACTGCACAGGGCAGAATGCGAGAGCCTGGCCAAAACACTGAAGAATTTATGGCGCTGGGAATTTGGCAGAGAAAGGTTACGTGGAGGTGGCTCAGGGAAGGTGGTCACGAGGACCGAGGACGGCCTCAGGCTGCCATCTTGGCGTTGACTCTCTGAATGGAGGCAACCCCGCCCAGGGAGCTTCCTTCTCAACCAATTCCGTACACAAGAGAAAAAGGACTGCCCACCCATGGGAGGGACTCCTGGGGGAGGAGAAGACACGGATCTTTCTGAAGAGCATCTACTGCAAAAGCACGACAGATATTCTGAAATCAGGACAGGGTGTGTAGACACCAAACGCCAGGCTGAGGAACCAATGAGGCTGGTTCCCAGGACGTTCTCAGCCCAGTCTCACATCCCAACCTGCAAAACCTCAAGTCCAAGATGCAGAAAGCAAGCTCACCGAGGCAAATCTCGGAGCGAGTGTTGAGTGCTGTGGGAATGGGCTGCGGTGGTTGCTTTGTTCTAATATAGAGGAGAGACCCACCTCAGCCAGAGACGAAGAGTCACTGCACCCAAGCCAACAAGCCCATCCAACCGAAAGAAATCCCAGAAGGAAAAGTCGAAAAAAAACTTTTCTGAGTTAACACAGAAGACCTGACTCAACAGATGAAAGGAGTTCACTGAATTTGAAGAAACCACAGATACGCCATTAATTCCAAACCTTAATTCGAATGACAAAAACAACCACAATGGAAAGGCTATGGGCAAAATATATGTAAAATTATAAATAATAAAAGTAAGTAAAATAAAAAACAATTAAAGTACAAAATAGGTACACCTAATGCACAAGCCTGTATCAGTAAAATCTGCATGGTGCATGGGAATCTCTGAGAGGCCACATACTTGGATGCCCGCTGGGTCCAGTTGGGTAGGTTGGTGACTGAGGCATGTGTCGGTACGGAGACGTGGGTCTGAATGTTACGACATGTAGTTGCTTGCTAAGTCACATGTAGCAACTGGATTGTAACCCCCAAACTACCCACCTGTCTCCTCAAATTTGGCAGATGCTCACCCATCCCCAACTGCACCCCTTGCCCTGCCCTTTGCTCTTCTGTTTTCTCTGCTTCCTATGTTGTCTCTCTCCCCTTGGCTTCTTCCATTTGGATATCCTTTTACCACCCAAGCCGGTGAGCCCAGTCTCTACCAGCCCAGTCTCTGGTAGGAAATGCACGGGAAAGGTGCTAACATGTGGTGCTAAATAAAGGCTCTGCAGAATTTGAGTATTGTCGCCAGGCTACGTGAGATGGCAGTGGTCTTAGAAAGGGGAGAGGGAAATGGGGAATAAGCCCCAATAGGGAGACCGGAACCCCACCCTCTTCCAGGCGTCAAGGAGGAAGAGCCAGGGAGAGGCTCCTGGTGGTGTGTGTGGCTAACGGTTTTTGCCGTGAATCCAACATCCAGTGTTGGGCTGTCTCCTCATCTCCCTGTGTCACTCACAAACGCCGATGCCTAGAGCACACACAGCTCTGATGTAGGAGGCATGATGAGGAATGACAGACATGATGGAGGGGATTCTGTCCACTGGTAATATAAAGCAGGAAGGACAGTGGAGTGGCACCAAGTGCAGGAAACTTGAGAAGACAAAACTTGGAGCATGCGACCACCATCGCCACCCACCTGTGCCTCCAGATATCCTCAGGAGCATACAGAAGAGCACCAAGAATCCTCATTGTAATGGGATTGCTGAAGTTCTTTTATTTGGTTTTCCAAGGGAAGGGTGAGATCCAACATTTGGGGAGCTCGAAGCATCTACAAGAGACTTCCCAAGACTTATCCAATGGGACTCCCATCTAAGGCTCTGCAGATGGCTTCAAGATGATCCCAGGTATTTTGTAAACCACTCACAACCCTACTCTCCTCTTCAGTACCTCCTGTCATACACCATCTTGCCTTCCTTTCCATAAGCCATCGTCAACGGGAGTGACTGTGACCCCCTCTTCCAGAGGATCAGGGACAATGCCTAGTGATGGTTTTTGAATGGCACAACTGGGGATGCCCTGGCATCTGCTGGATGGATACCAGGCACGTCGCTCCACACCCCACAGTATGCAGAATGTCCTCCCATAAAGAGTGACCCAGTCCCCAGATGTTGTGTCAAGATGGGGAAAGCCTGAACTAAATCCATCATGGTGTCCCAACCTCCAACATCTCTTTGGTTTTTCCCATGTTTCCGCACCCCTGTGTGTTTTCTTGCCTACATTCTAGTTATTTAGATAAATTTGTTGAGATTCTTACTTAGACCTCTGTACCAGGAGGTGAGTTAATCACCAGTCTTAGAGCCACCACCACCTGCAGCAAGATCTCCCCTTGCTGAGTGTGTCTTTCTCTTCAGCCACATACCCACTCCCAGCCCAGCAACCCACATCCCCCGACCCCCGCCCCGCAATCCGCCTCACATCTGCCCTGAACGGTGCCTGTGTCTTGTAAAATACGCTGCAAGTATGTGTTTTTCATTTATATAAATAGCACTGTGCCATAAATCTCATTCTGTTTCTGAAACACTCAACAACATGTTTTTAAGACCTAATCATGTTGCCGCGTTTCCAACTATTCTGCTGTCTATCTCCAGGCAGCGTGCATCGACTGTGTTTTATAAGCTTTACGTGCTGACGGCTACCTAAGCCGCCCTTGATTTCTTAAAGGCACGCTGGATGTGTCACTTGTGCGCCTCTGTAGGAATTTATCTGGGATATATACCCAACAAGGAATATTGCCAGGTCCTGTCTACTTATTTAGCAAAAGTCTAGTCTGGCCGGAACACTCTTCAGAATGTCAACCCCAACACTGATCATCACCATCAGGGCAGGAGAGCTGCCATTTTCTCATACTCTGGAGACAACCATGTGTATTCTTGTTTTATGTAGTTTGCAATTCCAAAGCACACAAAAATGCCTCTCACCCTCTTACTATTGCTTTAATTTGCAATTCCCTGGTCATGAAGTCATCTGTTAACAGGGTTTACTTTTCTGCATTCCCTATTCTTTGCCTGTTTCTTTCTATAGGGTTTCCATGGTTTTTTTTTTTTTGTTTGTTTGTTTGTTTGCTTGTTTTTGTTTTTGTTTGTTTGTTTCTGATTCATTTGCAAGAGTCTACTATATTCTAGATAAAACTTCCTTTTCTTATATGTGGGTATTACAAATAATTTCTTCTGTCCTTTCAACCATTCATTACACTTTTCCATGATGCCCTTGACACAAAACCTTCATTTCAATGAAAAAGTAAAATTCCTCAGGATATTTGCTTTCAGGATCCTGTTTAAGACATCTTCACCCACTCCAAGGTCAAAAGAATAGTCTACTTCCTTTTACTTTATTTGATCACCAATACGTAAGTGTTTAATCCATCTAGAGGTCATCTTTGCATGCACTGAGAAGATGGGGACCTAGTTTTGTTTTCCATCATATAGTGAACCGATTTCTCCAATGCCATCTTTCCAACAATTCTCACCTTCCCTTCCTAATGCACAGGTCCTATTTCTCAAGCATCAAAGGGCCATATCAAGAAAGCACCAATTTGGGGGAACTCCTCTGTGTCCCATTTTTGTTTTGCTGCCCTCACCACCAGTGCTCACGTGTTCTTGCTACTTTGGTATTTAGGGACACCACCCTTGTGGGTCAGATCCCCACTCTTTGTCCCCCATGATGGACTTGGCTTGTTTCAGATGTTTCCCCCCACCCCATATCCTTTAAACTAGTTTAAAAATTGCTCAAAAAATCAGTATCTTCACTGGTAGTGCATCTGTATTATACGTTAATTTGAGAAAGAATGTTTTTCTTCATGGTAGCTTGGGGTGCCCCAAAAGGACAGCATGAGATATAAGCCATGTGTGGGCACACTGTTGTGGGATGTGGTCCCACAGAGCAGATATGAAGAACAAGAGGGGCAAAGCAAAGGAGGAAGAGCCAGCAGCAGGATGCTTCATTGGTTTGCCCATCGCCATGGCCGGGTCCATTTGACATGGAACATCATGCAAAATGTAATGGCTTCTGCCATGGACTGTACACTTTCTACCAAGTCTGGCAGGAAATTACCTCCTTTTAAAGCATCCCTTGCATCTTACCCCACCCCATCTGGTCCCCTGGGTGATAGTCTGAATATAGTACACACCACCCAACCTGCAAGCAGGGAGCTGGGGAAATGTTAGCTCTTCTCCTACAAACTCTGCATGTCACCAACCAGTGCACATAACCACCGTGTGTTCCGTGAGAGTTCCCGGAGCGTCCTTCTCTTCTCCAGCAAGGCATGCCTTCCTCCTCTAAAGCACACACTTCACAGCTCAGCTGAAGTCACCCAAGTGCATAGACGGGCCAATCCATTCTTTCTTTTTGTTCTTCCCACATTCCTCTACAGACACTGAGGTTCTGGAAATGAGCTTCTGCTGGACCTCAACTGTTGTACCCTCATACAAAGAGGAGCGTTTCTTACTCATGTAGAATCACCCCCACACACACACACACCATGAACAAAATATGCATCATTACTAACATACACATTAACATGACTTGTTTAATTTTTTAAATCACTCTGAAATCATACCACATCTTCCTCCAGTATACAAGCCTAGGCTGTGTCCTCTCCCCTTACACTATTTCAAAAAATCACAAAGATGTAACCTTCCTTCCACAATAGAGGTTTAGGTTTTTTTAAGCATGGCCTTGGCCGCAATGACATCAGCTAAGACCAGAAGAAGAAAAGCCAGAGCAGAAGGTAAAGTCCACAGAACTAGGATGGGTGGCCCCTTCCACGTCTACAGCTCACATGTCCTCCTCTGTAGGATTCACTGATTTTGCCTCTTCTCTGTTGGGTATACAACTGTTGCCAACACATGGGTCTCTGTGTCTCTAGCACCCTAAACCATCCTGGTCACATCTTAGTTCCTGTCATTTCCCTCCCTCCTTCCTTCCTCCCTTCCTCCAGGACCCGCACTGATGAGCCTTCTGACAACTCACTTCTGTTTCACAGCTCATGGCCCCACCTGCCGATAAAGTATTGCAGGTGAACATTCCAAAGCCCCATGTCCTCTGGTCCAGGAAGATCATAAATCTAAGGTACCCTGAAGAGGATTCTGTACCATCATTACCGGTCCAAACTTCTTCTGTTGACGAAAGCCATGCTTGTGGGTTGGAGCCATCCAATCCAGAGGTCTCCATGGTGACCATAAGACACATACTCTGGCTTGTCTGCTCTCTTTTCTAGAATCTCAATAAAAATTCAGGTCCCCTCAAAGCTCTGTAGATGCACACATTGTAATTGGCTGTGACCTCTTCATCTGCAAAGCATGTCTCACTCACACTTTCTGCACAATGTGTGCCAGGGTGGTGCATGCCTACAGAGTTGGTCAAGAGCTCTGCTGGGTGTTTGTCTCAAGCAACAATCACCCTCCTGAAAGTGGGTACGCCCTTCTCTTGGTGGCCACGCTCGGATTACATAGAGCCTTTTGCCTTCGGGGTCACTGTTGTACCAAAACAGAATGTCTCGGCAAATGGCGGGCCGTTGAATTTATTAATTCAAAATGCTTTCCTTTGCCCAGAGAAATAAAGCCCACCTGGATAAATATGAGAAGGTAGGAAAGAACTGTTTACTTATTACTGAAAATCCTTAAAGACTGTAGGAAGTGACTCTCGTGTTTATTTTCTCAACACCAATTAATTCTTAAATCCATGGTGATGGCAGGACGAGCGTGAGAACCCAAATGGACAGGGATATAATCAGAGATTTATGAAATCGCTCACAGTACCTTGTCTGGTTGTGACTCCGTGTATAGCCAGCATCATTTAGGGTTCCCCGTGGGCAGCGTGCTATGCTTGTAGAGAATGACCGGCCCTCGCAGACCCAGAAGTCCAATGTATTTTTTTCTCTCTCCCATGTTAAGACCTCTGCCAAATCTGGAATAAAAGCCAACCCAAAAAATTTTTGCACTGTTAGCAAAAAGGATGATTAGGACATCCCGGGTGGATTAACTTACGGTGTCATTCTTCGGGGTGTTTATAGGATTTGTTAAGATTTGTTTTCTTTAACTTGATCTTATTTAGACGTCTTTCTGAGTAAAACCATATGGAGATCACAGGATGATTACCCATTTGTCCCAAACAATCTGCAACAATACCCTTTGTGGAGGGCTGCCGCCGGTTTGGCTCCCAAGAAGACGGGATGCCCGGGAGTACCAGTATATCCCAAACATTACATGGGACATACTTATCCTTTCCATGAATACACTAACCAGTCAAATTGGAATTTGGGGAGAATAATAAATGATTTCTAAGTATAAGTAAAAGTTTGGGGAACATGAGTAATTTTTACAGTATAAGTATGTCCCATATAAATTTGGGACATGCTTATACTTAAAAATTATGTATTATTTTCAAGTAAAAGTAAATACATTTTTAAAAGAGTAACTTCTAAAAAAATTATTATTTATTATGTTATGTTAGTCACCATTAAAATACATCATTAGTTTTTGATGTAGTGTTCCAAAATTCATTGTTTATGTACAACACCCAGTGGTCCATGCAATCCGTGCCCTCCTTAATATTCACCAGTGGGCTCACCCAACCTCCCACCGTCCACCCCAAAACCCTCAGTTTGTTTCTGAGTCCACAATCTCTCATGGTTCATCTCCCCCTCCGATTTCTCCCAACTCACTTTTCCCTCCCTTCTCCTAATATCCTCCTAATACCCTTTGAAAGTAGAAATATGTCCCATGCAAATGTGGGGCAGACTTCTACTTTAATATTATTCATGATTTACCCAAAATCCAACTTTAAGTTAGGAGATACTTCTACTTAAAAAAAAAAAAATCATTAATGACTTATCCAACATTCAAATTTAACTGAGCCTCCAATATTTTTTTTAAGTAGCAGATGATACTGTAGTAACAACACGTTGGTGTTGGGAGAAACACTTAAATATTGTCCTTCTGATGCTCCTTGTGGAAGTCAGACATTACGTTGTCTTAACTGTATGCCACTGCCCATGAGGGGCAATTTCTCCAGAGGTATCTGCAAGATTGGAAGCCCATGCCAGTCACCCAAGGTGTGACCATCTCATTGTGCACTATGACGGTCAGCCATTGTGATTCTCCAGCATAAAGCTGACAAAGAGAAAAGGGACAGCAACAAAAAACTCTTAAGGCAGTAAAATGGCTGTCCCATGGATTTGTACTTAGGTCAAGCCCTACACTCCCCATAACCTCATTTCCTAAGTTCTCCCTGCCTTGTATTGCTCGGCAACTTTTGCCCAAGCTTGTCGGAGCTGGTCCCAGACAAGAGAAGGCTCAGAACACCACCGTGTTCCATCACCAGAGGATACACTCACGGAACTCACAGAGCACAGCTTAACAACGAACACGGTCCCATCCCCACCAATTCAAATTGGGAAACTGGCCTTTGATTCTCTGTGACGGGACAGAGAGGGGCTCGCCCGGTTCCCAGCGCCATCATGGAGCTCGAAGCATTTATGGAGGGGTGATTCTGTAGGAGTTGCATACACACATTGTTACAAAAAAATTTAAGCAGGGAACCAAAATATTGTGTCTCCTCTATTATTCAGGAATCTGCTGTTTCTCGTTGAATAAAGTTCTGGAAAATTTGGCCTCTTCATGAGCGTCCAAAGCTTGTGGGTTTTGCAGATTGGAGGCCACTTACTGGGGAGGGTGTAAACAGGCAAGGAGCCCTGTTGGACTCTGGATGTGGGGGCTCTGGATGCTGGGAGAAATTCTGGATTTTAGCTAGTTTGGTAGACCTGAGCTCAAGAGGAGCACAATGTGGAAAACATGCCCAACAACACCCCTGAGTGGTTCCTGCAGAAGAAGTGAGAAAAAGATCTGGAGACCACCATAACCGGGGTCTCCATAACCCCGGTCAGCACTGTTGTCCATTCACAGAGGAGACACACAAAAGGAACAAAAGTGGCCAGAGGTCAGCTTGACACCAGCCAGGAGAAAATAAAACATCTATCCGTTGATTCCCAATGTCCTTTTTGGATCCAAACAGAAATTAAATTACTTTCAGTGTATTTCTGTGGTGGGTCAAGGAAATGCAATAAGATACTACTCATAGTCTCTCAACAGAAATGGTGAAAGTTGCTTTTGGCGTGAGAAGGGCCAGTTTCTGGAACCATAACCAATGAGAATCGCAGATCCTTGAATAATGTAGGAGATACAAGGGTTATGTGTGTTTCTAGTCTTCATGCAAGTGTGTGTGCGTGTGTGTGTGTGTGAGAGAGAGAGAGAGAGAGAGAGAGAGAGAGAGAGAGAGACTTGCTGAGCATATCACCATTAATGGAAGACATATGGACCTCAAAAGCATGGGAAAGCCACCATTAAGCTAAAGACATTATACATAACTGTAGGATCTACCATCGATGTTGAAATTATTTATTTCCATCATGCTGTCCTGGCAGCAGGGGTGGGGGGACCCCTTCCTCCCACTGGTCCCTTGGCGACGATTAACACTTCCACAATCAACCACTGAGACCACTTCCAAGCGGTTCTCTGTGTGGACGACACACACACAGGGTGTGCTACCTAAACTCCTGGCTCTGGTCTCTGTGCTTCATCTTGGGTCTGTCCTGTTTCCCACCCATCCGTGATCGCTGCACAGAGAAGAGAACGTCCCTGACAAACGTGTTGGACCTCATCATCGATGACGAACTAAAGCCGCGGAGGTCACGGGACCGTCCACAACAGAGTTCAGCCTATTCTGCATGCAGCTCAGTATTATCCATCCAAAGTTGTGCGACTGGTTTCCTTGCTAGGAAGCGGATCAACGGGACTTGACTCAAATAAAATGAAAAACGTGGACCCACTTCCCTAAGGCTAGATGCACTGGACCAGTGGGACACGGATATCCATTTGTGCATGATGGAGAATATTAACTCCGAGTTGAATATGTTTTTTTTTTTTTTACACTTGATCATGGCTGCTGCCCTTTGTTGGAAGACATATAGAATGCTCTAAATCTCCAACGCGTGTAGAGTTTTCTCTCCAGGCTCTGTGGCGTGACCCTGATACTACAAAAGTAAGAACACGTCTTTTAAGCAGAAGCATGGAGACTTGCCATGGAACTAAAATAAAATCTTTTTTAATTTTAAAAGGCTCCACGTCCAACATGGGGCTTGAACTCACGACCCTGAGATCAAGAGTCCCGTGTTCTACCGAATGAGCCAGCCGGGATGCCCCGACCTGAAATATATTTTATAAATAAAAGGTGCCTCCCACTCTTGGCACCTTTCTGGAATAAATTAAAACATATAAGTCCGTGAGATGGCACAGACACCACCCTGTGACCCCAAAATAGACTCTGAAATAACGTGGCTTGAGGCGTTTATAAAATAATGAGCAGACTTCAGATGGGATAAGCCCTATTAGAAACAGAAACCACGAAAACAAACAATGGTAACTATTCCCCGTTTAATGAGCCGAAATGAAAAAGTGCGTGTCTCCCCATAACCGGTCATTACCTGGTTGGTGGAAAAATAATGTTGCATAACGCCCACGTGGGATGCAGAATTTTGTGGATGGAATGTTTGTGTACCTGTAATTTTCCAATTATTCTGACGTAAGGGGATTCCTGTACTTGTTTCTAAGACGTGGAATCTGTCATTCCCCAACGGTCTCCTTTGGCGTGCGTGATTCTAATGCCTCCTACGTGCTGCACCTGCCTCGTGGGGGGACCATCACGGCGGGCAGGAGTTGGGTATTCGATATGAGTCTTCGGTCGTGGAAGGTGTGACCAGCACATGTGAACTGTTAGACGTTTATAGACATTATAGACGGAGCTGACATGATGATGGCAAGACATGTATAGGGCGTGAGAGGCCATTCCAGAAAAGCCCCAGACACACGTTATCTGTCCAGGTGGCCGTGCCCACCAGCGGGCCGTAGGAATATTGAACTTCAAAGTCCAAACAACAGAGTAGTAACCGAGGATCCGTTAAAAGGTTTCCTTGAAGACCGGCCTCAATTTCCCTCCACGGTCACCTGCTTCGTGTGTTCCAGACCCTTCTTATGGGTGCAGGTTCGCACAGGTGGACACACAGCTCCTACGCAGGCACATGTCGGTATGTTGTAGACATCTTTCCCTGACCCCAGATGAGGTCTTTCCTTTCTCTTTCTTTTTTCTTTTCTTTTTTCTGTTTCTTTCTTTCTTTCTTTTTCTTTCTCTCTCTCTCTCTCTCTCTTTTATGACTATCACTTCCTCTGTCTGCTGGACGCACTGTGGTTCATTTTCAAATTCTGCCCTAATTTCATGGTTATTTCCGACACCGCTATATTCTTGTTTCGGTGACCTTCTTAGTATGTTTCATAGAGAAGAGTCAAAGAAACCAAAGGATCTGAGGAGCCCATCACAGAGAAACTTCTGCTGCCCTCTTGTTTTGTTTCAATAAGGGATGGATGTCCACGGCAAGAAAACCCAGGCATGTGGACATGATCTTCTCTATCCTGCTTGCCATGCAAATACCAATCAGGAAGAAGAAATAACCCAGAGGAGGGGAAGGCACCATAAATAAACATTTCACACTCTTGAAAGCAATATGTACAAAGGAACTCTTAATCATAGGAAACAAACCTGAGGGCTGCTGGAGGGGAGGTGGGTGGGGGATGGGGTCACAGGGGATGGGCACGAAGGAGGGCATGTGATGTAATGGGCACTTGGGGTCATATAAGAGTGATAAACCCCAAACCTGGACTTCTGGTATTTTGTATGTTAATTAAGTGAAATAAATTTTAATTAACTGAATTAAAATTAACTGAATTAAAATTTAACAAATGAGGGCGCCTGGGTAGCTCAGTGGGTTAAGCCTCTGCCTTCGGCTCAGGTTATGATCTCAGGGTCCAGGGATCGAGTCTCGCATCGGGCTCTCTGCTCAGTGGGGAGCCTGCTTCCTTCTCTCTCTCTGCCTACTTGTGATCTCTGTCTGTCAAATAAATAAATAAAATATTTTTTTAATTAAGAAATTAATTAAAAACATGCAGAAAGTGACAGATAAGTGATGGTGAACTTGGTTCATTTAAAAATGCCACAGTTTTTTTTTATAAAAAGCCATGAATTAAGCTGAAATAGTTTTTGCCTACAAAATTGGCAAAAAAAAAATCTTTTTATGGTGTACTATTCTATCAACACTCTGCGGAAACTTTAAAAAAAAAAAAACTCCATTAAAGGGAAACGAAAGGAACATTTTCTGGAGGTTCATCAGCCCATTTTGGCTAGAATTGGACAGGTATCTGTAAGGAGGACGTTTGGAGGAGAAGGGGTGGGCATATCTCTATTTTGTGTTCGCGTGTGAAGGTTTAAAGTTGAAATCCTGGAGACAGGGAGATGGACAAAAGGAGAAGCCACGCGGGGGTGCTCCAGAGGTTGGGGGACAGGGTGCATGCTGGCCACACATTCCTCCACCTTCCCCTTGCAGGAGAGACTGCCTATGCCATGGGGAAAGCACACAGTCCCTAAATGAAGCCCTGTGAGCTACCAGATGCACTAGGACCAAGTGAAGAATAGCAGAGGCCTTGTCCATGCTTCCATGATCCTCCGACGGGACACTAATCCCACCCAGAACCTGTGCTCCTTCTTCTACTTTTACTTCCACTGCTGACTCGAAGCGCTCCAAAATGGGACTGTGCCAATTTGCAAGACTGTGGGAGCCCAAACGATTGGTACCCTGCAATCCATCATGGCGGGACTCAGTCTTTACACCATGGCAATGGGCAAAAGCTGCAAGTCTGGGCATTATTTTCCCAGGAGAGGAATTAGCTGACCAGCACACCGCCAAGGGAGACCTAAACCCATCTGCAACCGAATTTCAAGGAAAGCAGATGGCGTCTGCAAGCCACAAACTGGGTTTCTCGGTGTGAACGGGATATGCTGGTGCTGGTGATGGGAGCAAAAGACGCAAAGAAGAATGTGCAGCGGAAATCTGGAATGCCTCTAGGAAAAATTCCAAGCTACCAAGACGTCCTGAAAGTAAGCTAGTAGACCCGTAGTGTAAACATAAATTGAGGAGACACATGCCTTCTGCTGCCAGCTTCTACTTAGACACAAAGCAGACGGGTAAACCTGAAAACGGGAACATTTGCAATGCAGAAATTCAGCCCACTGCAACCTCCCTGTTCTTTACAACAATTGCCAAGAAGGACAATAATGTTTTTCAGAAGATCTGGTCATTTACTTTCTTTTCTTTTCTTTTTTTTTAAGATTTTATTTACTTATTTCAGAAAGAGCAAGAGAGCACAGAGGGAAAGGAAGAAGCAGGCTCTCTGCTGAGCAGGGACTCAGGACTCGATCCCAGGACCTGGGGATCAAGACCTGAGCCCAAATCAGAGGCTTAACAGACTGCACCACCCAGGCCCCCTTCTGCTAATTTTCTTTCAAATGCTATAGAAATACACTGGGTCCACACTGGCGAAGGAAACTCGCATTGCTACACATGGACTGTACTCCAGCATAAAGTGGCCGCCAATAAAAAAATGAAATTAATAAAAGTTTTATTTGGCATTCATAACCTAAAATAACAAGCAGGACCCTCGCGAGGGGATCAGTGGCCAAGTTCAGAAGTGGAAGGAGTGGTGAAGAGTGATTTATAATGATTTCTTTATAATGCTGGCTCCACAATGTGACTCCACTTGAGAGTACATATTTCAAGAAAAGAGAAGCTAACCATCAGGCTGGCAAACGGACTCACAGAAGCAAACACAGACTCAGACTCTGGAACAGTGGGAAGCTGGAATGTGGAAAACATGGAGTCTTCTATCAAAACAGGGAAAAGATGGACTGAGGGAAAAGCAGGGAAAAGAGAAAGAAGAGGCAGAGCAAAGGTCCTGCAGCAGGAGCTGCCGTGGGATGTTCTAAATGAGCAGAGGCCAGGGCATCTGGAACTGGAGCGACCAGAGGGAGTCTGATATGCTGGAGGGCAGACTAAGGACGGCTTTCTGCATATTGTGAAGGTATTGTCTTTGCTTGGAGGGCAGTGGGAAGCCACTCCAGGACTGGGATCAGAAAGACATGGACGGGAATAGCTATCATCACTCATGGGTACATGGCAGTGCAGAGCAGCTAACCTGCCCGCCATCTTGGCTCCCGATAGATGTAGAACCCGGACTCAAACCCACGTCTCTAACAGTCCAGGGTTCTTCCAATGACCCAGCCTGACTCCTGCTCACGATTCCCCACACTGCTGTTGTAAATACTTTCGGCATTGGGAATGATCTAACTCTGGTGACATTTAGAAGAAAAGTTCAAGACAGAATCACAGGGGGTGGAGTAGAATCCATCAGAAAATGCCCTTTGCATGCCCACTGCAAAATGGAGGTGCCACATGGGCGTCTTCAACACCTCTTTTCTCTCCTACTGAGTTCTGCACCCAGGGGCACGTTCTGTCTATCTGTACACTGGGGGCTCTCGTTGTATGAACAGGTTTGCCATTTTTTCCACCTGATGTCTCTAGCTCCACCCAGCTGGGAGGCTGCACAAGCCAAGCTCACACTCTCAATTAGGTGCATTGGCATGAGCTGTCCTAGCTTTCAACGTGTGATGATTCTGGCTCTCACTCTGGCACCAAGATCAATCTTGTTGTCCAGGTTGAAAACAAAGCTTGTTTTTCTTTTTGCTTTGCTTTGTGAGCAACCCTCAAATGCAACGTCAAAATATTCTTTAAGACCATGGTTTTCCAAGAAATGCAGTCAAGAAATGGGCATAAGACCTGAAGAGATATTTCTCCAAAGAAGACATGCAAATGGCTCACAGACACATGGAAAAACGCTCAACAGAGATATTGATAGTAGTGTGAATCTCTACATGGTTAAGTAGGTTTTGTTTCAGTGCTATGTTTAAGACGTAGGTGCACCATTAAAATTATTCTATTACTCCTTAATAGTATAATATGTACAACATTAATTAAATACGATGCTATCTATATATCATAATACTTAAAAATGTTTTTCACTGATTAACTTTTAATTTTCAATATTACCAGTTTGAGGAGTGAACCACGTGCCAAGAGAAAGGACGGAAGGAAGGAAGGAATGAAGGAAGGAAGGAAGAAAGAAGAAAGATTGATTTTTAAAAGTGGGTTTTCCACATGTATCTTGCCTGGCTAGAGACTAAATCTACTATTGTATTGGAACCCTACTATGAGGTTTACTGATCATTACTTAAACAATAGTTTTGAAGATTTATTTATTATTATTATTACTATTATTACTATTTATTATTTATTTTAGAGAAAGAGGAAAGACAGAGGGAGGTGGAGCATCCCAAGCAGACTCCCCACTGAGCACAGTGCCCAATGCACGGCTCCACCTCACGATGCTGAGATCATGACCCGAGCTGAAATCAGGAGTCGCACGCCCAACCGACTGAGCCACCCAGACGCCCCTCAAAGAATGGTTTCTCAAGGGCAGAAGCCAACATTCAGTGAAGACCAATGCCCAGAAAACAGGAATCGCCAAAGGAAATCAAAGAAGGTAAAAGCACCTATGGGGTTCAGATACAAGGAGATGGATAGTATTTTGGGGTCTTCCATCCTGACAAGGACAGGCTGGATTTTTTGGCTGCAGAAGCCAAACCTCTGCTTTGAAATCATAAAGACAAACACATAGAAACCCACCAATACCTCTTTCTCCTTGGGAAAGAGAACACACCAGCGTCTCGAGAAGTCCAGTGTCTATGGAATCCTCAAGAAGGATCAGGGAAGGTTAGCACCGAGGGGTTGGCTACCCCATCGCCAGCTGCCAAGAGCTGACAAAGATGTTCCACCACCGTTAGGAAGGGGAATCCATCCAACTGGATTCCCAAAGCAGACTGTAAAACGTAACGCAATATCCTATGACCATGGCAATTTTGTCCCAAACTTGTTAGAAAAAAAAAAAAAAAGTACAAATTCGCAGAGATTGGGAATAAGAGCTGTGGAAAAGAAAATATGACATAATGACAGCCCATTAATACTGCCCTGTAAAATGCTCATGTACTACACAGAGGCCTGGTGTGTGCCATTGGGAAAATGGGAATGAAAAAAAAAAAAAAAGGATTCCAGTTTTTGATGCACAGATGTCATGGGAAAGACAGACACAGGTTTCTTTTTGACCCTAGCTGGCTGTCAATCCTTCCTTAAATCAGCAATACTGAGCTGTGATTTAACACAGAAGAGTAACAAGATTCGGGGCAGGCAACGAGGGTTTGCACAGAAAACTGCTTTTCTAACACTAAGCAAGATGCAAGAGTGGGTCATACATCCAATCTGGTGAGTCCCCACTAGAACTAAAAATAATCACTTGAAATGAAATGCTGCTGCATTTAGACATTATAAAACCATATTTGAGGACACTATTTGCACATTATCATAAGTTAGAAGTATCTTCTCACCTTTTGTCTCAAGTGTGTCTGTCTGTGGGGGAGGGCTTCTAGATAGTTCTGCCCAACATATCACAGGGAGGGTTTGGAAATCACAGCTTACAGGATCTGGTGTTAAGCCCCAATGATGTTTAAGATTACTTTCTGTGGCTAAAATTTATTTTTTATGGTTTTTAAAAAAGATTTCATTCATTTATTTGACAGAGGGAGAGAGATCACAAGTGGGCAGAGAGGCAGGCAGAGAAGAGGGGGAAGCAGGCTCCCCTCTGAGCAGAGAGCCCGATGCGGGACTCGATCCCAAGACCCTGGGATCATGACCTGAGCCGAAGGCAGATGCTTAACCCACGGAGCCACCTAGGTGCCCCGAATTTTTTTTTTTTTAAAGAAACAGCAAGTGTTGGCGAGGATGTGGAGGAAAAGGAACCCTCATGCACTGTTGGTAGGAATGCAGACTGGGGCAGCCATTCCCGGATGGAGGTTCCTCAAAAAGTTAAAACTAAAGTTACCATATAATCCAATAATCCCCCTACTGGAAATTTACCCAAAGAAAAGAAAAGCACTAATTCAAAAAAGATCTATGCATGCCTATGTTTACAGCAGCATTATGTACAAAAGCCAAGAAGCAAACCAAGTGTCCACTCATAGATGAACAGATGAAGATGTGATATCTAAATATACAGGAATAGGGGCGCCTGGGTGGCTCAGTGGGTTAAGCCTCTGCCTTCTGCTCAGGTCATGATCTCGGGGTCCTGGGATCGAGCCCCACATCGGGCTCTCTGCTCAGCAGGGAGCCTGCTTCCTCCTCTCTCTCTGCCTACTTGTGATCTTGTCTGTCAAATAAATAAAATCTTTAAAAAAATTAAAAAAGAATAAATACACAGGAATATTACTCAGCCCTAAAAAGGGATGAGATGTTGCCCTTTCGGAGGACATGAATGGACCTAGAAATCCATTTCACTTGTGTTAACTGAAATAACTCAAGAGAAGGACAAATACCACTTCATCCATATGTGGAATCTTAAGCAAGTGAATAGAGACACAAACAAAAAGCAGAAAGAGACCCACGGATGCAGAGAACACAGTGGTGGTTGCCAAAGAGGAAGGTGGAGAGGTGGATAAAATGGGAGAAGGGTGTGGGAGACACAGACCCCCAGTTATGGAGTGAGTAAGTCACGGGGATGAAAGGCAAAGCATAGGGAATGCAGTCAAAGGTATCGTTAATAGCACTGTATGGGGAAAGATGGCGGGTAGACCGGGGCGAGAACAGCATTAACATGTAGAAAAGTGTACAGAATCACTATATGGTACACTTGAATGTAGTGTAACACTCTATCGTCAACTGGACTCAATTTTTAAAAATTTTTTTGAAGATTTCCGTTTATTTATTTGAGAGAGTGAAAGCGACAGGGATCACAGAGGCAGAGGGGGAGGCAGGCTCCCCACCGCTCAGAGAGCTCAATGCAGGGCTCCATCCCAGGACCCTGAGATCATGACCCGACCTGGAGGCAGACACTTAACCAACTGAGCCAACCTGGCGTCCACCAATAAACGCAAAAAAAAAAAAAATTATAACCTGAAAGAGGCACAGATTTCCCAAATTTGACCCTCAGGGCCTGCTCCCTTTAAGACAAGGGATGGTGTAGAGTTGGGTAGGAGAGACAAAGGAACCAAGAGAAAGGAAACACGTCTAACCATCTGTTGACAGTGAAAGGGGTATTTCGGGGCACCATAATGCATCTGTCATCACGCTAAATCCGCCCATCCTGGCCCTTCAGACATTTGGGTCATTATTCATCCTCAAAACTCAGCATGGTGCAGAATGACCAAACAACTCACATCTCTGCCGGGCAGGTGACCTTTGTGCAGTTTCCACTTAGTGGACTGACCTCACTTTTTAATCTTTGCCTTTTGTGGGGCTCCCCTTGCCCTTTTTCCAAGGCACTGGTTTTAAGCAGCCTGCACACAAATTCTGATTCATTATGAAGATTTGTTTTTTGGCCAGTGGCTTTCTGAGACATTGCTCCCAAGGGCACCGTAAAGGCTGGTTTTGCACCGGGCTCGAAGCCAGATGCTTGTAACGAGACACTAAAGCCTGAGTCTTTTCTCCATGATGTCCTTGAGAACTAAGATTTGTTTCGGGTGGAAGTCAAGACCCAGGCGGGCAGCTCCCCGCCTTGGCCAACTGTTGGGTGGGGGACAGACAGAGAATCGGGTTGCTGTTGTTCAACGAGCAGGAAGTCTGGGTTCTGCAAGGTGACCGTGTCTCGGAGGTGTGTCGTCCCACACCTTGCCTCCAGTTAGCTACACCGTAGAGTGCCCTGAACATTTTGCTGAATGTAGATTTCATGTTACGTGTTTTTTACCACCACAACAAAAAAAGTTTATCTCCGCTTGTAACTTCACAGCTCATAAGACCGTTTCTTGCATGAAGTTTTGGAAGGCAACTCGCCTGTTAAAATAGACCTCAGATTGGCTGAGTAAGCAGAGTTTAAGTGGATCATAGTTTTCTGCCCAAAGCAAAGTATCAAATCCCAAATTCTCCCATGAATGCAGTCACCGTGGGTCTTCAGCGTTTTGACTCCGGTGTCCGATGTTCTCATCAGAAGAACAAAGAGAATCTGGTTCTTGGTTTAATGAACATCTTGTTAGTTTTAGTGTGAAATATCACGTGGTTCACTGGAATGAGCAGGAACCACACGGCACTTAAATCCGAGCTCTGTGATGGGTGAACTGTGAGATCTCAAGATTTCTGGGGCTCCGTTCCACTACCTTTAAAGTGGACAGATACCCTACGCTTGGCAGTATTTTTAAATATTAGATGATAATGGAATTGCTGGATCCCATGGAAGCTCCATCTTTAGTACCTGAGGAACCTCCATGCCGTATTTCACAGTGACTGCACCAGTGTGTCTCCACACTCCCATGTTCATGGCAGCACTATTCCCAACAGCCACGATATGGAAACAAACAAAAAAAATGAATGGATAAAAAAAAAACAAAACATGTTGCATACGTGCAAATCTTTTCATTAATGTTTTGGGGATGAGGTTATTGGATCTTTTTAACAAAAATGCAAAATGACCATGGCTTCCAGGGAAGCAAGAGACCTGCATGAAAATAATGTATGGTTTATAAAAGAAAAAAAAATAAATAAAATATAAATAAAATAAATAAAAAATAAGGAAAAAGAAAATACCCTACAAGGGCATCCAAAAACCTCAAGAACGTGTTCCCTGGATAATCTCTATCCATCCTTCAAGAACCTTCTGGCTTTCCTCCAAAATGTGTATGTATGTGCACGCACACACACATCACTCCTTCTCCCAAACCAGAATGTCACCACCTAAGCACCTATTCTACAGGAATTCTGGAACGGTCCCTGCCCAGAAGGTTTGGAACCAGATCCTAAGTTGCCCTGCTTGTCCCCGGCTGATTCCTTCTTGCAAGGGATTTCCAGGAGAAGTGGACAAGCTTGGTCGCCAGGTAAACAGGGTCCTGTGGGACCCTCAGTCTGCTGGGACATTCTGCTACCCGGCTCTAGCAGGTGCTGTCAGTGTTACCGATGATATGGGTTGACCTGAGTGATGAAGGCGGGATGTTTTTAGCAAGCAGAAGGTGACTTGGAAAGCTGGGGGTTGAGCTATGTGAGTAAAGAGAACGTGCAATCAAATAACTTACTTATTTATAATGATGAAGATGGCGCATTTTTAACAAGCTGCCAAGGTGATGTGCAAACTCACTCTCAGGCACTAGATTAGAATCTGGTAACGTGTGGCCTGGACGACAAATCTGGCCCCTGAACTGTGCTTTTGTTTTAATAAAACTTTATTGGAACACAGCCCATTTGTTTACATACTGTCCAGGGAAGCTTTTGTGCTCCTGATAGACACAGTGTATCCTGCAATGTTGAAATATTTACCATCTGGCCCTTTGCAGAAAGAGATACAATAATACTGTATCATATACTTGAAGCTTGCTTAGAAGAAAGAATGTAAAAGTTCTCAGAAGAAAAATAAATTCACAACCATGTGTGGTGATGGATATTAACTACACTGATGGTGATGACCATTTTGCAACCTATACAGATAAAATCATTATGTTGTTCACCCGAAACTAATACCATATGTCAATTATACCTCAATAAAAAAATTAAAAATTAAATTAAGAGACACTGCTGACTCCTTGAACTCGTTGAACGCAGACAAGCTTGTCCCATAACCAAAGAAGTGAACCACAACCAGGTGTCTTAAAAGATACAAAGTTTTATTAAACAAACCTGGAATGAATAGTATTATTACATAAATTAGGCAGCAGTAAAATTTTCCTAGGGAATATATACAAATCACAGTGATTTTCATTGTGCAAGAATTGAAAGAATTAGCAACAGACTTTTTTTTTTTTCCCCCACATGAGAAGCTGGGACGACCCCACAGGGATCCCAGTGCTGGCTCGCCGGGGCTCACCGCACCTGCAAAGGCACTCCGTCTCGTGTCTGCGGCATCCCACGGCCAGCCCGGGGCCACCCGGCCAGGCTGCCCATAGCACGGCGCAAGGAAGAAGGGAGCTATGACCGTTCTGCAGAGCTGAAGCCCCATCTCAGAGGACAAGATGCCCTGAGTGTCAAAAGGCTTGAAATCCCATCTGCTAACAAACACATCATGACTTTTAAATTAAGACAGGTGTCCACCAGGGAAAAGCCAATGAAAGCACAACAAAATGCATTACAACACAATAATTTATAGGAAAGCATGACAGAGCGTTTCCCTTTTCCTACGAAGGACCGTTAAGCCCACGGGGTCTGCAAAACCATCTTGATAGGGAAACGTGGTGCTTGGAGAAAACACCTGTCCCTCATCCATCATCACCAAGACATACACACGCACACGCACACACACCAGCCTGCCCAAATCATTATTAACACATGACAGTTCATGTGCTTATCTTCTTGTTTTTGGTGAGTGGACATCGTCCACTGAAGGTGAAGTGAAGAGAAGGCCTTCTCACCTCCGTAAGACATGGGGACACACAGTGCAGGTACACAGGACTTGCCCAACACAGGTAAAACCCACACTCTCGGTGGATGGGCCTCCGGAAAAAGAGCAACTCAGGCATCATCTTCTCAGTCTCCACCGCGGGAGCCCTCCCGAGAGTCTGTGAACGTATTCATCTTGGGATCTAAAACCAGTTGGTTGGGGAGGGGGGATTCCAACCCGGTATTTTTCCTGTACTACAATAACCAAGGGGCTAGAATGAGAATTTTGAGGTGGTCATTGGATTTGATGCAGCCTGAAGCAGTCCCCGGGGGTGGGCAGCCCTTGGTGCCTAGAGAGTAGGGGGCACTGGGGTCTTTGTAGTTGATGGCACAGAGCCATACTTTCACAGTTAAAGTGGTCCAAAATCTAGAGGCAGCTTAAGTCATACGAAGAAATGGCAAACGCATCCCAGGTCACAGGACTGTCTAGTGGTACCCGTGTTTCTGTCGTCGGTACCAAGGGAGTTCTTAGGCAGAGAGTACAGAATGAAACGGTACCCGGTACCAGACGGCCAGGTGGGTGGGCAGGGATGGGAAGAGGAGTGCGAAAGCATCACAAGGACGGGAGCTGGGCACGTGGATCTTCTTGCCGGGCTTTCTTTTGACCCATCGTCACGCCAACAGCAGAACTCACAAAGTACCCATCGCCCCAGCAGATGCGTTTACGCCACGCAAGGTTCTCACATAGGTTCTGCAAGAACTCAAGTTGGCCAGCCCCAATGTAGGACCAATGTAGGATGCTGTATGGCCAGCTGTGACTCAGTTTCCTTCTTAGCTTTACAGTGGTGTGTTCAAGAGGGTTGGCGAAAATCCCCTTAGAAAAACAGCATCCGCCCCAGCACATTTCTCTGCAAAACACGTATTTCCTGAGGAATTTTTTTAATGGTATCTGTATTTAAGAAAATATTGCCAACTCATAAAATTGCATAGAATGAAAGGAGTCTTTTTTTTTTTTTCTGATGTGAATTTTGCGAGTACTTCTGTGACATTTCTTGTGACTTTTGCACACAGATATCCGATCAGACACCTGAAATTTTCAGAGTGCCCCGGCTGAGTAAACTATTTTTCAATTATAGATCATGAGTGTCCCATGTGTTTGGGACTCATTTTGATTAAATCAGTCTTTGCATTACGTCACCCTGCTTAATTTAACAGTCCCGCCACGGGCCGTTAACACATGGCGTGTGCCACCTTGAGTATTGAAATGGCAAGACTGAGTTTAACACCATCTGGTATTCCTGGAATTCCTTTTCGTTTTTAATTTGTTTTGCATGGCTCACGGCCGATGACAATGTTTTTAAAGAACCACGTGATCCGTGCATTCCAATGTTGGTGTTTGTGCATGCGTGTGTGTGTGTGTGTGTGTGTGTGTGTGCACATATCTGTGTAATATTAAGGCATCTCATTTCATGCTTTCTTGAGGCTATTTTCATATCCTATATTAAATCCGGGACAGTGAGAACTAAACCCGAAAATATGCATATGGGTCAATGTGTCTAATGCAATGCTTTATCATGTTCAAGAAAGGTGTTTCATTTATTTTTATTTTTTTAAGCACAGGGCTGCAAAATAATAACAATTTATTTTTATAAGTCAGAGGACGTGAGATCTTTGCTTTCCTCTCCTGAGTTTCTCTCTCAGTGCACCATCCCTTTGCCGATTTAGGCTTGTAACAGTCAATGATGAGGCAGTTAATTGTCAACGTCAGACTTGTAACAGTCGATGATGAGACACTTCATGCTGAAAGTGATGCCCATTCTGGCCCCCTACCTAATGCAAACAGCATGGGGATTGCTCAGTATAGACGGAAAACACTGTTCTGTTGGAACATCCATACAGCTCGCCCTTTAAAAATATTTTTCCTTTGAGTTACTCCTCACAAACAGTATATTTTATTAAATCACCCTGACCTTACTCATTGCATTTATATTTGAAGAGCAGGTAATGCATGAGAAAGGAAACATGGTGTGGCTTTGATTTCAGGGTCTTTTAAAGCTTGGGTGGGTGCACGTGTTCTCCATTCTACCTTCCAGGACACAGCCCCATCCTTCTGACTTGTGAGTGGGATCTGGCCAAATCTGGCAGGCGACTTTGACATTTTGCTGCTCAAAGAAATCTAAGACTTTCCCACACGGCGGCTCTCCACGTCCACAGATGTGGTCGCAGAAGAGAGGTCCAAAGAGTTACATGGACAGAAAAGGTCTTTCCAGGCACGGCACTGGAGAATAATAATGTCCACGACAGCCAAGAATCCACAAGGTGACTCGAGAACACATGAGCTGGAGAAGCCTTAAGAGGGTGCCCAGGTTTGCCTCTTCCCCGCACCCATTTCACCAACACATCTCCCAGAGCAGGTGCTGCTTCCACACTCACTACCCAAGGAGGTGGGCTTTTCTGGGCCAACCATGGGAAGAAAGGAAGGGTACAGAAGGGTGTTGGAGGTCTATGTGGGTGTTCCTCTGTGGTCATCAAAGGCTCTCGCACCTACTAGTTAAGTGCACAGACATCCCTGCAGAAGGTCATGGCTGAGCCCTATGACCAGACACAAGGCAGATGTGAGCAACTCTGTTTCTCCAGCTGAGTCACGGCCGACAGAGAGATAAGGCAATGGATCAGAGAGCAAAGACCCCCAGGGCCTCTTTCCATGCCTCATTTTCTGGGAAGACCCACATCTAGCAACACGCCCACTGGAGCCCACTCTGCATCCACCCTGCATTAACTCAATCCCAAGGGGAAAG
>RCUC01153259.1:0-61027 GCA_003697995.1 Taxidea taxus jeffersonii | reverse complement strand
TCTAAACATCACCACGCACAGGGCAACCCCCAAAACCAAGATGATCCGGCTCCAAATGTCCACCAGGTCAAGACTGAGCAACCCCGATCCTGGCTGACGATGCCCCAGAAGGCCCCTTGACCCTGACAAACCATGTGGCTGGTTCTGGGCTCTGGAAATCCAGCAACTCTGTCCTAGCCATGCTGACCCTGCCTCCTCCAGAAGAGTTAGCAGGCAAGAAACCGCCAGCTCGGCGGGACCAGATGGCCGGCACTCGGGGCCTGGGAGACCAGGGAGGGCAGAGGCGCAGGCCATGGTTTGCCAAGACAGGAAGCCCCCATGAGAGCTCAGTGAGCCCCAGGGACCGGCCCCCTTCCCGGCCCCAGAGAGCCACCCCTCAGCTGCCGCTGCATGAGAGCCCGCTCCTGGAAGACACAGGGCACACGGCACAACATTCCCAAAGCCCAGGAAAGCTGTTTCATTGTAGGCCCAGGAGGGAGATTAATTGTGACCATTTCTGGTTTCTTCAAACCTAGCCCCAGTGAATCACTGCCTTCCACATTCCGGCATGCTAAGAAACCCGATGTGTCTAAAAATGCCATGTTTCCCAGGCCCAGAATACCGGACATGACGGAATGTCTCACCCCAGGCAGCAAGGGGCAAGAGTGAGGCCAGGAACAGAGATCTACCGGCCTAGGGCAGGGGGGCAAGGGCGAGGAGGACGGGCTCCGCCACGGAAGGCCTTGTTTGCTGCTTGAGTCTGGCTTTTTATTTCCCAGAAATGGGCACATGGTCAGCAAGGAGAAAGGTGGAGGCAGCGGTCTTGAGCGGACAGGTAAACCAGCCTGCTTGGAGTCAGTCCTTCAGGTCAAGCACATGGCCAAAGCTCGCGAACCCTCCTGCCCGCTGAGACAAGGTCAAGTTCCACGAGGGCATGAGTGTCCGCTGGGGTGCCCTCCAACACTTTCAAACTAGTCCTCAAAGGAGAGTTTCTCACTCTGGAGAGTCTGCTCGTGGGGGTGCCAGGCAGGAGATCTGCCTTCCAAAACTTCACCAGTAAGGCAGGTTGGAGGCAAGGCTCCAAGACGACAGGAGAGGAACAGGGGTCCCCAGAAGCAATGGAGAATCAAACACTCCCTCAAGGGAAAGGTGACCTTTCAGATCAGAGAAGTGAGCCCAGGCCAACGCTCCCTTGGGTCCAAGTGGCACACTGACAGGAGCGATACTCAACACCCACGCCTCAAAGGCCCCTGCGGTGGCAGGTTTCAATCCTTTGGTTTGACCAGGACAGCCAGAGGCTGGGAGCCCCTTGGGGTCTTGAGACGAGTATTTAATTAACAACCAGCACGGAAGCATCCCCCTATTGTAATCTGTGCAGCATCCCTATATAGGTGTTTCCATGTGGACATCCACCCGGCTTGTATGTCTCAGCGAACCTTCCAGAACAGGATTCACAAGAAGAAAAGCAGAAGAACAAACATGGGGAGTGGATTTGGCCAGGTCTGGCTATTTTCTCATCCTATGAATTCTGCTGGGCCAGCTAGGAGACCGCATAGATATTTCCCCCTGCCCCAAGAATACCCTGTGTCTTTGCCAGGATCCCAGCCACAACCTCAAAGTCAACTCCTGCGTGTGCCTGGGTCTCTGCCCCTGGAGCCTCAGCCTCACCACTACCACCTTCTCCTCTTCCTTCCACCAAGCCCACTGCCCCAGATTTGCTAGAAGGTAGGCAGCCCAGCACTGCCTGCCTCAAAATCAACTTCTTCCCAAACTTACTTCCTGCCCTCCAGAGATCTGGAAAACGTGAAGAGCAGAAACAAGATGTTATATGTATCTATAGCCATAAACCTACCGACCACCTCTCGATGACCTACCCTGTTCCAAAGAGGAAACCCACTGGTTATGAGGAGGTGTGGTGGAGAGACAGACAGAGGGCCTGAAGCCCACGCACACCCTTTACCAGCTGGGTCTCCCCAACCCTACCTCAAGGTCTGACAGCCCGAGCAAGCTGACCCTCCTTGGTACGGGGTCGAGCAGCTTCTTCTGCATGCTTGCTGGGGGGTGAAGGGACGCGCTCATCATGCCGGCACTGTTTACCAGTCACAATCTGTCCCATTATGTTTGCGCACCCGGAGGCAGCCACAACATAACTTGAGAACAGGGAAACTTGGTTTTCCTTAGAGAAAAGTCTCCAGCACAGTGGCATTTGTCAGATTCTCCAGCTATAGTGCTTCCCCCACCATGAATGCCCTTCCTACCTGGGCTTCAAACTCTTATCTCAAATGGAACTTCCTTAAACTCCAGGCTGATTCTAGGGAGTGAGGTCCATCCACAGACTCTCAGCTCTACTGACGCCCATCCAAGAACGAGGCGGCTTCAGGTCCCATCTCGTAGCAGTCACGGGAGAGCAGTCACGGCCACCTCCCCTCCTGCCCGGAGGGGCAGACTAGGGAGCCCAGATCTGAGGCAGGGGTGGAGCAGGCCTACTTCCTGGCCACAAGAAACCTCCACCTCAGGCCACACTCACAAAGACACCCCCACTCCTTACACAACCACAGAGAAAGGTGTGGCCTGCACCCAAGCTTTCCTGCTGGCTGCCCCTAGGTGGGACACCGCAGCAGGGTTCCGGCGAGCTGGCATGTCTGGACCACTCCCCCAAAAGGCAGCCCTTAATGCCATTCAAGTTTCTTTAGTCTGAGCCCAGATACACCGAACAAATCAATGTCAGAGGGATGGATGAAGGATAAAAGACAAAATAAAAATGTCAACGATTTTCCGGAGAGCAAGAAGACACTGCAGATTCCTGGTTCGATAATATTTTCAAGGAGTATGTCTGCCTTTTACTTTTTCCTTATCCCCCCAACACTCTAAACCATTTATTCACTGTCTGTGCTCCCCATCACCTACTGCTGGCATTTGGCTCACTGCCACAAGGTGAAAATGATGATCCCCACTGTAAAGAGGGTCAGAGAGGTTTGGTAAATTAGTAAAGGTCACTAAGCAGAAGGGGGTAGAGAGCTAAGGTCACTCAGTACCGATAAGTGGATTCGTGCTGCTCTTCTTCCTGTGAATGTCCACTACCCAGCTCAAAACACATCGCTGTTTCCCTATGACGGACCAAATTAAAAATCAACAAGTCAGCTTGGTGTGCGAAGCCCTCTCTCTACGGCCTAGTCCCCAACTCCTTCTCCAGTTTCAAACCCTACTGTCCCCCTATACATGTCCCATGCTCCAGCCAAGTGGGGGCTCTCATCATTCCCTCTTCCCCCCAAGTGCCTCCTACAAGATCACCCCCAAAGTCCTCCACCCTCGCACCCCCAGAGCAAGGGCTGCAGCCCTGTGCCCGCTCGTCAGGGAAAGGAGGTGGAAAGCAAATGGGCCGCCCGGGCCCTTTGTCCTGTCCTTCAGCTACGGCTTTCCCTCACTTCCTGAGGGTGGGAGCAGCACAGAAAAGAAGGGGTCTCAGACTGGACACTCTTCCAGGAGCAACCGTGCTTCACATACTGGGAAATCCTTCCCTTTACAGCCTCAACAGCCACACTTCACCCAGGGGCGGGTTCAGTGCAACGGAAATCCCCTCTTTTCTACAGCTCCATCCACACTGACTTGCCAAGGCCTGGGGGAGACTTAACATGATTAAAATTTTAGAGCATTTAAGATGCTTGAAGGAAAGGCATCCTTGGAGTGCAAATCATCAATTTGGGGGGGGCAAACTATGGGAGGAGGAGTGGAGAGATCTATACGAATGCAAATGCACTGATTTTTGACAATTTTATGCAGAAACTGATTGACCTCACACCCCAGACCTCAGCCTTGCGTCCCAGATGGTGCGGCAATGGCCCCAACTGCCTTTGAGCACCTGCTCCTGTTTTCCTTTATTAGATCTGCAACCTGAGGGAGGCTGGCTTTCTGGGTTTTGCCAAGTGAAGAATAACCACCCCGAGAAGAGTTATTTAACAGGCAGGGCACACAGTGACAAGGCCGGGAGGGGGTGCTGAAGCAGCAGAAACACCAGGCCAGCGCCCGTCAATCCCCCAAAGCCTAATCCTGAAGCCTGGTACCCGGTGAAAAATGCCGGGGGCTCGATATGGAAGGAGAGCCTTGACTTACTATAGCACAGCATGGAACAAGAGAAGAAACATCCATTCCACTCGCATCTTAAAAAACTACCACTAGTATTTAAATTCTGCCTCAACTTGCATACCACGTGATCTTTTTTCATGTCCATACTTTGCAAGCTAAAAAAAAACAAGACAAAACAAAACAAACAAAAAAACCCTACATATTTCCTTTTATCATAAGGATGAACTAAATTTGAAGACTCTTGAGTCTTGAAATCCATGAAAACAATTCAGGAGGAAGGCAGACGACACGGTTTCATACTCTGGATTCGGAAATTCAGGACAGTGGGGCTCTATTCAAGCCCTTCAGAAGAGTCTCCGGGTTTCAAGTTTTATACCAGGGTCCACAACACTAAGTTAATGAGTCTTTTACTGTGATTTCAAAAGCTATTGCTTTCACACACCTCTTTCTCAACTGGCAAATCACTAAACCATTGGAAGGGCTCGGATTAAATTTTATGGTTCGTTGACAGAAAGAATAGAATCCCAAATCACCACTCCATGTATAACTGTTCATTGCCCACACATTTCTTTTTCCTACCTGATCTCTGTACCTTCCCATTGCCACTAGGTCACAAAGAGTTCTTGGATTTTTTTTTTTTTTTTAAATTAAGGATACCACTTCAGGGGTCAACACAGAGGACCCCTCAAAACCCAGCAGCTGAAGCCCACCAGGGAGAAATCAGCCTCTCTGGATGCTGAGGCCACACTGTTGCTATGTCTAATCACATGTACTAATGAAAGTGCCAAACCAAGGAAAGAGAAATACCAGTGTGGCTTATTTGTTTGTTTTTCTTTTGCATGAAAGGCAGAAGGCTTTGCCAGTTCCTACCAGCACACCAGGCCATGTGGACCTGCCAAAGGCCCATTTTTCTGCAAAGCAAAGTTTTGAAAATAATTCCAGTTTAACATGACTGTAGTTTTCAAAGGGCTGCATTGCTCCTGCTGGATGCCCTGCTCCTTACCCTTCAAGAACAAACAAGAGACTTCAGGTACACATACAGCAGCTCCCTGCATTAAAAAAAGAAAGAAAAAAATGGGCTAAGGGCACAGTGCTGGCTCAGAACTAAGCTAGGCCAATTCAGTACATGGAAAGACTTATCATTTCTGCCCCCACCATATAAAGCAAACCCAAGACTCAAACAAGATACTTATCTTCATCCAGTACCTTCAGATGAGAATGAATGAATGAATGAGAGAAAGAAACAAACCCCTGAACAAGCACTGACTTCACGGGTCTGACTCTCAGGCTAAGAAGTCTGTTCACATACAGTCAATCCCGTTTGCCCTGTTCCCGAATACCATTCCCGAGTCCCAGCCCAACCCGTGGTCCACCTCCATTAACTCAGAATTTCCTGGGTTTGCCGTGCTACTAAACGTCATAGTAATGAGGGTTACGGGATTTCGGAAAAGATAACGCGGCTTTCAAAGCCGATTCCCCATCAAACACCACAACCCCGCGGGCGGCATGTGCACAGCCAAAGCCCTTGGCTCCCAGCGGGCGCCCGGCCGCAGAACCCCGCCGCTGGGGAGTCTCTGGCCTCTCGATTGCCTCCCGGGTGGTCCAGGTGGCTTGCACGTCCCCACGGCCTAACCACTCGGCCCTTGGGAGCCTGCTCCAAGCACAGCCATGGAACAGGGACCATCCCCGCGTAACCAGGCAGCGGGGCAGGGGAAGGCACGCGCAGGGGGCCACGGACGGGCGGCGGGGGCCGAGCTGGCCCGACCATAACACCGGGGCCGAGAGGGTGAGATGCTTGGGGCTGGGGGGGGGGGGGGTGGGGGATGTCCGTGACCCGCCTCACTCCCCGCGCAGAGGCGCGCTGGCCCTCCTCTTACACCCGCCCTGGGAGTCCGTTCAGTCCGGCAGGGGGCTGGCTGCATAACACCCCCCCCACCGCGCCCCCAGAGGTAGCGTACAGAGAGAAGGGGGCAGAGACCCCGGGCGGGGAGTGGTGGTGCCCCAGACCACCACTCCCCGCCGCGGGCTGACAAGGGGAAAAAGGGTGAGGATTGCAGCGGCTTGTATCGAAGGGCTGAAAAGAAACTTGGACTCCTCTCTCCCGTACCTGACACTTTGCAAAGGCAGTCGCCTCTCCCTCCTCTCCTCCCCACCCCCTTTTGTGTGTCCCAACACCCCCATGGCTAAACTTCCCACCGCAGGGGATGGGGCTCCCGGCGGCCGGACAGGACTCAACTTCAATTACGTGGAGCAGACAGAGGGGGACGTGTACAGAGGGGGGCGTCTACGGAGGGGAACGGGGGGGGGGGACGAGAAAGGCGTCCGGCGTCCCCAGCCCCTGCGGGGCTGCGCCGGGTCGCCTTTTCCCGAGCCAGGCGAGCGCAGAGGGGCCGAGGGCACCCCTGGCCCTGGGGGATCGGTTGGGAGGCCCGAGGAAGGGAGCGGGGGCCCGAGCCTAGGTCCGGGCAGAGGGGAGCAAGAGGGGCAGGAGCGCCCCTAGGTGCCCGGCCGGCCGCGTCGGAGCAGGGGTCTGCAGCCGGGCAGGGGGCGCGTCGGCGCAGGAGGGGCCGGCGGGGAAAGAGGAGTCGGGGCGGGGGGGGGGGGCCGGGCCCGGGCAGGGCGCCCCACTCACCTTCCTGCCGGCGCCGCCGCCCGCGCCCGCGGCCAGCGCGGAGCCGCCCCCCGAGTACATGTAGTAGGCGATGCCCAGCACCCACAGGAAGGCGAAGCACAGCAGCATCCGCGAGCGCCGCCGCATTCTCTCCTCTCGGCCGCCGGCCGCAGCCGCCGCTGCTCGCGAGTGCTGCCTGGGGCCGGCGCGGGCGGGGAGCGGGCCGGGGGAGGAGCGGAGGAAGGGGAAGGGCGCGGCGGCGGCTCCTCCTCCGGCGCGGGCTGCTGCTCGGCGGCGGCGAAGGCGGCGCGCGCCCGGCGCCCGAGCTCCGCCCCGGGCCGGGAGCGCGGCGCGGCGCCCGAGCAGGAAGCGGCGGCCTCGGAGGCGGCGGGCGGGTCAGGGAGCAAAGGGCGACCAATCGGCGGCGGCTGCGGGGGCCGGGGCGCGGGCCGGAGGAGGGGATTACCGCGTCTCCATGGCTGCGGCACGCGGGGGTTCCGCCGGGAGGGCCTCCGCGGGCCCGGCCGCCGCCCCGCCCCGCTGCGTCCTCCCAGCCGTTGCCCCTGAGTGACAGGTGGCTGCCCGGGACCGGGCGGAGCGCGCGCACACGTGCGCACACACACGTGCACACGCACCCGGGACCCTGGCGGTCACGGCTGCCTCGCGCCGCCCCGCCTAGGCTGTCACCTCTTCGGTTCGGGGTCTTGGGGACCGACTCAGACCCTTAACGGCCGGCCCACCTGAGCGTTTTGGTGCAATCCCGCCTGCCGGACCCGACTTTGCAGCTGCTTGCTGCAGTTTTCTTACTAATCTCGCAGCAAAACATCCCTGACTCCCCAGCTGCCAATTTTATGTGATTATTTAGTCACAGGTGGGAGCCCCCAGGTAGAATAAGAGAGGTCCAGAGAATATTTTTCCGAGAAGAGACAGCCCTGAATAGCAGGATTGTTTTGTTTTGTTTTGTTTTTAATTAACATGAAAGAGGAAGAAGGGACGCAATATGTATATTTTACAATCGTTCCCTTTAAATGTGTTGCTTTCTTAAAAGAAGAAAGAAGAGTTAACAAGCATCTCAGGGAGACACATCTGTCTTGTAACAGAATCTGGGTAACCTTGAGGATGCCCTTGCCACACTCAAAGTTTCCCGTGCTCCTAGGAAAGAAAGTAAATGTTACTTGGCACTTGGTATTTCAAAAGTGATTTCAGGAGCTTCCCAGTCTGGAGGATGATTGCAGCTTCATGACTCTGAATCTCCACTCCCATCTTCAACAAAATACAAACACCAACAAGCCTTCAGCACTACCGGGAGAGGGAATGCTGTGAACTGAACTTCTAATTACTTCTTAAGTAGAAGACAGAAAAGACTCAAATTCCAGCAGAGCTCCCTCCACCGTTGTCAGGACTTAAGTGAAGTCCCAGCTTAAAACCTCTACAAAGAGAAAGTCCAATACCAAGAACTAAAACTGAACACAGGTTGGGTACTTAACAGGGAAGAGGTTTGAAAGAGAATGGGACAGGAGGTGGCAGCCTTGAAGAAGCCTTGCGTCTGGGAAAAGTCAAACAAAGAGTAATGCCCTTTGGAGGCCTGGCAGCAAAGGGAAAGAAGGAAGTAGAAAGGGCAAGTTAAAGATCCTACAGAAATAAAAGACAGCCGGTCCCTCCCCCAGATACCGTGACCTATTGAAAACTGCACTTCACTCTACAGATAGAAGAGAACATTCCTGAACTGGGAACCCTGTGTCAAAATTCCCAGTAACAGAATAGCATCCGATTGACAGCATGTGAAGCTACCATAAAAAGAAAATAAAAACGAAAAAGGAATCACATTTGTTTTGATGAAAAAAATGAATCCTAACATTTTCAGCTGATGAGAATACACACACACACACACACACACACACACCCCTAAAACCAGGAAGCAGGAGGAATTGTAACACTGCCCGTCAAACCACTAAACTGACCAAAGCATTATGTGGACACGTGCACACGTCCAGACGTACATATATGCACACATAGGGACAACTACAATCAGAAATTCAAAAACTAAGAACAAACTAGACAAATACTAGGAAGAAATGCAACAAAAGTTGATCAAATTCAGGGAAGAAGTTGAAAATAAGACAGAACTCCCTGAGAGATAATTACAAAATGCACATGGGAGAATAGAGTCAAATAAAAATCTGCAAAAGGACACTAAAGAATGGCAAGAAAATAATCAAGAAATTGAAAATAAGTTAAAGAAAGAAGAAAAGTGTTCAAAGAGAAGTGGTTGAAATGAAAGGAAAGGAGGACCGAAATGCCTGTAATCGGAGTCCTCAACACAGAAGCACCAGGGAAGCAGAATTAGTATTAAAACTATAACCTTGGGGCACCTGGGTGGCTCAGTGGGTTAAGCCTCTGCCTTCGGCTCAGGTCATGATCCCAGGGTCCTCGGATCGAGCCCCGCATCGGGTTCTCTGCTCAGTGGAGAGCCTTCTCCCTTCCTCTCTCTCTGCCTGCCTCTCTGCCTACTTGTGATCCCTGTCTGTCAAGTAAATAAATAAAATCTTTAAAAAGAATTAAAAAATAAAACTATAATCTCAGATGTAATATTCAACGTAAGTACATCATGATGGATAATGCTGCTTGGCCCATTTGAAAGTTATTAGGAGAGTAGGTCCTAAGAGTTCTCATTACAAGGAAAACAACTTTTTTCTTCTTTTTTTATCCACAAGGCGATGGATGTTAACTTTATTGTGGTCATCATTTTGCAATATATATTAGTCAAGTCATTATGCTGTACCACTTCTATGGTGTTTATACAGTGATGTCAACTATAAAATTAAAACAGGGGGAAAGCTGTAATCCTGGAAGAGAATTCAAAAATAAGAAAAAAAATTAAATTATATGTCAGAAGTAACTTCCATGTACCCTGAAAAACTGTTCCAGAAAAATCAACTCCAAAACATATCTTAGTAAAACCATTGGATTTTAAAAGCATCAAGATCAAATTACTTATAGAGATCATAAATTTAGGCTGGTATCAGACTTCTGAAGAACATTACACAAAGCAAGGGAGCAATGGAGCCCATTTACAAGAAAGAAGAAACTCAATTCAAGAAAATATCAGCCAAGGATTTTTATGTGCAGGTATAAACACACAGAAAGAAACTGGGTGCAAAAATTCAGAGACTAGTATATGCCTTTCCTGGAGAGTAAGATTCCCCCCCATCCAAGAGAAAACAGAGAAAAACCAACAAAATGACCGATGGAGAGCATTTACATATTTAATTGGCGGAAGAATAGTGTATACACATTATACTTTCTGGTAAAGTAAAACACCAGCAGCTAAAAGTAATTGAAGGAGAAGGGAGAGAGAAAAGAGAAAACAGAATCATATCATTGACTATTAAACAGGCAATAAATGGAAGTGAAAGGAGACCCTATAAAATTCACAGCCAGGCATTGAAAGGTTAGGAAACAAGGAAGGAACTAAGGGTAATATAAAAACATAAAACTTGGCCACAAAGCAAAATATATATATTCCCAAAATTCAGAAACCTTATTCTAAAACCATATGAGAAAAATTTTAAAATAGCAAAGAATACATGCCAAATAGTGACGGGGGGAGAAAAGGAATAAGTATAGCATAATACACGTGGCAATTGTCAAAGAAAATAATATGACAGAGCTGAGACTAAACCATATCATAATATCATTTACAAAAAGGTTTAATTTGCATATTAAAATATTTTCAAGGGGCACCTGGGTGGCTCAGTCAATTGAGCATCTGACTTGATTTCGGCTCAGGATCCTGGGATTGAGCCCCCAGTGAAGCTATGCACTCAGCAGGGAGTCTGCTTGAGGATTCTCTCTCCCTCTCCGTCTGCTCCTCCCCTTGCTCATTATCTCTCTCCCTCTCTCAAATAAATAAATAAATCTTAAAAAAAAAAAAGATTTTCAAATCTGTTTATAAAAGAATGCCCAAATCTAGGGGCTCCTGGGTCTCTCAGTCAGTTGAGTGTCGGACTCTTGGTTTAGGCTCAGGTCATGATCTCAGGGTCCTGAGATGGAGCCCCGTGTTGGGCTCTGTGCTTAGCAGGTTGTCTGCTTGAGATTTTCTCACTCTGCTCCTCCCCCATCAAAACAAATAAATAAATCTTAAAAAAAAAAAAAGGAAAGAAAACCAAAATCTAAAAAAAGCAGGAACTGTGATTGTAATATCAAAGTAGAACAGGCTAAAGAACATTAAAGAATAATTTATAACCAAAACATCAAGTCCCAATGAAAGTATGTGTCAGTTAGGATTTGGTCAGAGGAGTAAAACCATTATGTTGTAGAGTAAGGGACATATGATAGAGTTTAAACTTTGTACAGTGTTGGGGGTAGAAAAAATGTCAGTGGAAGTCTATTTCCATGGTATGTAGCAACAGATCTGAGGTCTCTATAACTTTCAGACCTGGCAGTCCAAAAATAATAATAATAATAATAATAATAATAATAATAATAATGCTAGATGTGGTGGTCTGAAGTCATTGAAGTCACTGAGACTTGAGGATATGAGGCCAAGGAAATAAGCCAGTTTTAGGCAGACAAATACTCCAGAACCCCCTGATATGAGGTACCTAGAGTAGTACAATTCCTAAATACAAAGTTTTAGCTTGGGAAGAAGAAAAAGTTCTGGAGATGGGTGGTGGGGATGGATGCACAGCCTGTGAAAGTTCTTAATGCCACAGAGCACTTAAAAGTGGTTTAAATAGTAGATTTTATGTTATCTATATTTCACCTCACTTTGAAAAGAGACATGACTAATTGGACAGAATTATTTCCATATGCATCATATATAAAGGGGTAATATCCTAATATAGAAGGAACTTAGACATTGAGAAGGGCAAAAACACATATAAAGACAATTCACAGCAAAGATCTTAAGAGTCTGTAAACATATGAGAGGGTGTTCCATTTCACTCACAGTAGAGTTGCAAATTAACACTACAGAGACACTATTTATCCCACCCCTCCCCCCAACAAATTGGGAAAAATTCAAAAGCTTGACAGAACACTGTTGGCTGGTCTGTAAGAAAGAATATGGAAGACTTCTGTGAACAGGTATGGAGTGACTTCCAGGATATGTTACTAAATTAAAAAAGAAAACTGGGACAGAGTATATATTATATGCTATTTTTGTAAGAAATAAGGGAAAACACAAGAACATACAAATACCTCCTCTTTTTTTGGCAACACGCACACATACACACACATAAAATAATGGTATACCAGAACACAATGAAATGAGATGCCCGTACAGGGCAAGAAGATAAAGTGGAGAGGCTGGAAGGAGTGACACCTCCTTTTTCCTAGATCTGACTTTTGGAAACATATTAATTGCCTCCAAAAATAAAATAAAATCAACAAAGATGGGGGTCCTAAAAATGTAATCCAAAGAGAAAGACCTGAACCCAATGATACTACAAATTAATAACATTACCACACTTGCAGCAAGGGTAAAAGATCTAACACTCCCACCTTTTGAACAAAGTACTTGGGCCATAGAACCTCAGCCTAGAGAATGAAAGAACTTCAAACAATTTTTGAACTCTTCTTCATGTGTTTTTCACTGTGGAAGAAGGGAGGTATGATATGGAATGATGTGTAATGAAAGACAAGGAAAGGGTGAGGAAGGCAAGAAAGATTCCTGTGAAGTAGATTTGGAATCAGAATTAGCAGTATGAGCTGCAAATATATACATATGTTTATACATATATATATGCATGTATGTTCCCTAGACCTGTCCACTGAAAAGATTCCAGAGCAATGATACCTCAATAGCAATGAGCACATCTTGCAACAAGATGTTGGTTTCTAACACCATTCTCCACCATAAGGAGGTTTCCTTGGAGAGATCATTGATTCAATGACCAGAGCCTCAAAGGTCCGAAGGAGCCTAGAAGACCTTGTTGTCATGGTAAGTAAGAAATAGGAGTGGAAGAATGTTAAAACATGACAGGAGCCAGCTTGAAGGGCCCCCACTGGCTAAATCTATAAATATATGTATCAAAATAAATACCGAATAAATTAGGAATCTTTGAGTACATGCTGATAATAACTAGATAACCAAATGAAGGAGATGGGAAAGATGTTTGTTTCCATAGAATGCGGACCGGTAAATGTGACGGGAAGGGTAAAATTGAAACTCACCATCTTGTAGCCATCGCAGTAGAGATTGGTTGGCAAAAGGGGAGTTTGATGAGAAGGAAGATATTTCCAGCATCCTCAAACACCTTTCAATAGGATATTTATTCATTGCAGAGGGAACTGAGTAACTGGATAGAGGAGAAACAGGACAAT
This sequence comes from Taxidea taxus jeffersonii, assembly GCA_003697995.1. Taxonomy (NCBI): domain Eukaryota; kingdom Metazoa; phylum Chordata; class Mammalia; order Carnivora; family Mustelidae; genus Taxidea; species Taxidea taxus. The sequence continues at coordinate 48,027 of RCUC01153259.1, read as the reverse complement.
AACTCAGCCAGGTGATCAAGATTACCATCGCTCAGGAGAGTCAGACGGACAGCCTGTGTCTGTGGATGCCCCGAGGAGGACATATCAGTGTTTCAGTATTCTGGCCAAAGATTCATAACTTGAGTCTAATAATGAATAAATGTTGGAAAAAAAACAAAATTGAGGGACAGTCCGTAAAAATAACTGGGCTGTATTCTGTCAAAACGTCACTATGATGAAGGACAAGGGAAGGGCAAAGAGCTATTGCAGGTTAGTGGACCGGACGAGACATGATAACTAAATGCAATATGTGATCCTGAGTTGGGGACCAAAGAGCACCTTGGAGGACGGGGATAGTACAATGAACAAAACTGGACTATGGCCCATAGATTAGGAGAGGGTATCATGTTACCTGTTATAGCACGCCTTAGTGTATCACCCAGCGTTGCAGTTTCTGATGCTGATAACCTCACTGTCTTCACACAGGGAGATTCTCGTTCTCAGGAAATATGAACTGAAGGATCAAAGGTTCAAGGGGCAAGCTAGAACACAAGTTACTCTCAAAAGGTCTAATGCAACCGATATGGCAAAATATTAGGAAGGAGCGAGTCTAGGTAAAGCCCATATGGAAATTACCTTCATGACTCTCCCGTAAGGGTGATATTATTGATATTAGTATTGTTTTCTTTAAAAAGTAATTTAACTCACAGTGCATGGACCCTGATTATTAGTGTCATTTTGCAAATTAGGGAAGGTGAAGAAACCTGAAATCATTTGGCTAAAGCTCTTACGACCCCGGATCCTGAACTCCACGGCATCTCTTCTCCCTAGGCAGCTAGCACACACGTAGCTCCTTCTTTCCATTTCTTTTATGTTTGCTTCCTTTCCTACCACACCTCCACTCACACTTCCAGCCACACGTGCATGGTTTCTGTATTTTTATAGGAAATGAGCTGAGTAGCAAAGTCTCCGGAAGCACTGACTTGCCCTTCATTCAGCCCCTGGCATGTACAGAACAGTGACTGCCATTTAGCACGGTAATATTTTCATGCTGGAAGCCCTTAGGGCTTTTTTCTTGACTGTATAGTACAGTACGAACAGCTACGTATTTGTAGCAACACATAAATAAAACTTAGATATTTCTCCTGCTAGTTCACCATCCCGGTTACTATCATCAGAGAGATCAGGTGCCCTGTACAATTTAATGATACTTGTGTCTTTATACCACGGAACATTTTTAATAATCTGAGGCTCCGTTTCCCTTTGTCTTCAATATTTGAATGAGGGCAGAATACCCAACTAAGAGAGAACAGAGGAACAAAATTATAATGCTGTCAATAGGACCAAAATACACTAAGATTGGGTTCTCAGAAGTCTTTCTCCCCCACCCCCAAATTTGAAATGTGTTTACACAGAGACTTTTGTCAAAAGGCGAGATTAAAGAACACTGCTCAGGTCCCATCAGAGTCCCAAGACCCGCCACAGGATGGCTTTAATGGGAAGGGACACTTCGGAGCAGGATACTTCCGTCTGTTGTGAGCCAAGGACTACTGGCCCTCGAAGGTGCCACTCTTAGTGACAGAAACTCAAACCCTGCATACCCCATGGAGACATGTGGTGACCACCTGCCACAGTCTTTCCAGAAATTGCCTCACTTACCTCGAGACTGAGAAATAATTCATCGCCGTGATTCAAGTTAAGGAATTCAATTGCCCTAAAAATATAAACATTAACGATGTGCTTATTACACGCCAGGCACTGTTCCAAGTGCCGTTCGTGTATTATTTTATGTGATTATTATTAATCTTCGCAACAGCCTGATGAAGCAAATGCCATTATTATTCCAGTTTTATACGGAGGCTCAACACCGTTGATGTTCCTCACCCAGAGCAACTCCAAGGGCCACAGAGCCTGGGCATGTGAGTGACAAAGAAACATTTGGCCACAGCGCAGGCCAAACGGGTCACCTGGAGGGATAGGGCTGGGCCTGAGGAAAATGGCACAGCAGGGGCTTGGGGGATGCTGGAGACCTGGCTGGTGATGGTGCTGGTTCCTTACTGTGTTGTGTGTGGAAAAGGTCAATGGGTTATACACCTATGATACACGCTTTCTATATGAAATTATACTTCAGAAAAAAAAAAAACGAGGATGAAGAATCACTGACTTCCTTTCAGTCTCCACAAATGCTCGGTGAAACTCGCCCCCTCACCAGCCTCTGCCTTAAGGGACCGCCCAGCTACTTCCTGTCACCGCTTCCCTCCCTCGCCTGCCCCGCAGCCCACGCTGCTGGAAGCTTCCCCAGAAGCCTCCAGGCAGCCTCCTGGGCTTGTGCACACGGAGCTCCTCGCCTCACATGAGGGGAATGTCAGGCCATTAAGGATGATGAACAGGCCACCGGGGCTGCTCACACACCTGATTCTCACTGTTCATCTCATGGATCATTCTGCCTGGGGCCTCGTCCCAGCCTCTCGTGCTCCAGACATGGGGAGAGGAGCTCCCGATGAGAGCTGGGATGTCAGCACCATAGTCCCTCACCCCCGCATAGCTCTTTGCCCCCTCAAAATGCTTGGGATCGTAGGCCACAGGGGTCTGGGGGAAAAGACAACATCCCCACAACAGCCCTATAAAAGGGAATTCTTGTTGGTGGCTTTGAAGCGACCCCCAGGCCCTCCAAGTCCTCCGTAGTCATTCCTGTTCTCTCTGGCAATGCTGTGCTACCTGCTGAGAGGTGGTATTCCTGCTCCTAGCTCCCCCTTTTGTACATCCCTTTACCCAAGACTCCCAGAAAACCTGTCCACCCTCTCCATTGCGGTGCCCCTGCCGCCCCCTGCAGTATGACTTCTGTTAATGCCCCCCATGAACTGAAGAGCTGCCCCATGAAGCAGGGGCCCAGGGTCAGGACCACTGAAGGCTGCCTGGCCCCTTGTCCTGCCCAGGGGTGACAAAGACCCAGTTCCTTTCATTTTGGTACACTCTGGTATGACAGCCTATCCCTCCCTGTGCCCCAGACAGCGAGGAGAACCCTCTGGATGAAAGGCAGACGCTTCTCTAACCTCCGATGCCTCTCCCCCTCCCCCTCTTCCTTTCTGATGAGCTTCTTCCCGGGAGGCCTCTCAGTTCAATGGGTAAATGAACCCCCAGTGTGCCTGCCCCAGCAGTCCCCCAGATAGATCTGGGTTCCCGAGTGAATATATCTCCAGTTCAACTAGCCTCCTGCTGTGAATTTCAGTGTTTTCACACGTACCATCCCATTCGGTTCCTCCTGAGGTCGGTAGTACTCTGCTCATCTTGGAGGATGGCCTGAGGCCCAGAGAATTCAGGTAAATGATCCCAAACCATCCCCGGGCTAGCAGACAGCAGCATCAAGGGCAGAGCCAGGTCACCTCCCTCCAAGTCCCCAGCCTCCCCACCACCTGCCCCCGCCGCCACCTGCCCACGCCAGCGGCAGCATCCCAGGATTGGCTCCGGTGTGCGTGGATGTTCTGAGGAAGTCTCTGATTTATTTATAGTTTCTACTCCACTCACTTCCAAAGATAATTGGAGTCATCTTACAAAACCCACAAACACACATACATAAGATGTACAGAGAAGTGTTGTGTAGGCAGACCATGTAATGGGGGATTTTCCGTTCCCCCCTTCCCCCTGCCAGATTTCTAATCCTGGAGAGCTTTGTAAAAATATAATTTCCTGAGATTCCCATCCCAGACCTACTGAATCAGAATTGCCAAGAGCCTTGTATATAGTGTTTTTATTCCACAATACAAGAGATAAAGGAGGCTAGAGACAGATTAAAGAGAGGGAGAGATCATACAGTGGATAGCTGTATGGGCAGAGGAGCTCTGCCCTGGGGCCCAGGGCAGACCTCAGTGTCCCCAAAACAACGCTTCCCTGGCTCCTGCTTGAGGATGGATATGGTCTGTTCTGGAAACAACCCATCTTTGGGGCCCAGACAGCTCTCTATCACCCAAGAACCAGTGAAAACAACTCTGTTCTATAAACTACAGGACCTTACCATACCTGTCAAACCCAAGGAATCTATAAGGAACAAGGACCGGAAAGCAGAGTCATCGTGCCGTCCGAAAGCAAACGTCTCCAGCTTAAGAAGATAAGAAAGGACACTGGATTCCATTTCAAAATGATTATTAATTTTTAGCTGTGATAACGTTGTGGTTATATAGAAAGTGTTCTCATTCTTAGGAAATGCAGGAAACATTGAGAAGGTGAAGGGTCATGATGTCTGCAACTGACTTTCAGAATAGCCAGAAATAAAGTTTTTATATTTATAGAGAGAGTTATAAAAATACAAGTGTAGATAGATCTATGATATATAGGGAGAACTACGTGGAGAGAGATAGAAAAAAACAAATGTAGAAAAATGTTAATTTTGGAATCCAAGTGAAGAGCATAAATAAGGTTATTCAATTCTTTCAGCTTTGTCTCTATTTAACATTTCTCAAATGAAAACTTGGGAGAAAAGGAAAGAAAAAAGAACAAATGAGGGAGAACTGGTGAATAATTGCTGTGAAAATAATCACAATTTTTCCTGGGGAAACAAAAAATCCCAGACATCGTAGCCAGACAGAAACATCCAGCATGCTTGGCTGGATGTCACTCAATCAATTATTCAACAGGTGTTTACTACAGGTCTGTGCTGGGTCTAGAACTTCTCCAAACAGTGAAAGGGAAATGGAATTGTACACTATGGGGTTCCTGTCCTTGAGGCCCTAATGGTTAAATTCCATGTCATGAAACTTCTTTTGCTCTGGGTCTAATTCCTTGGGAGATTCTAAAAAAGCACCTAAGTTATACCTCTGTGAACAAAGATTTCTCAGTCCCAGGAAAAATGTCTTTGTCAGAAACTTCACGGGCAAGAGAAATAATACAGGATGTTCCAGGATGTCAGAAACGAGAGGTTGGGGATCTGGACCATATCCCAAATAGGGCCACATGTTCTGGAAATGTCAGTGTCTGGAAACCCTAGGAAGGGAGATGAGAACCGAGCTGGGTCAGCATTCAGGGTGAGTGGAAGTAAGGTCTGACCTCAAGTGGGATGAGGGACACAGGGAGGCCAGGGCAGAAGAGAGCTCGAGGGAGGCCTAAAAAGCCTGCAGACACAAGGAAGATGGTCCACAAGAGAGGGACACAGCCCCAGGGACCAGCAAGGAGCAGGGATGGCAGGAGGTGAGGAAGTCACCTTGGGGCAGGCCAGCCCAGCTACAGGATCCATTTAACAAGCCTAGTAGTAATTTCAGGGGCATTTTTGCTCCAAAGGGTAGAGGGAGGGAGCACATTTCTCCCCATGAAGATAATGGATAATTCCAGAACATTTCATTGAGTAAGGGGGATAAAGATTTCAAAGTATAAATTCCTCCTGAGCTCACAGTCACCTGTTCCACAAAGACATTTTCCAGTCTATGCTTGGTGCCAGCCTCTGTTCTAGATTCCTGGAGCACGTCAAGGAAGAACACAGAGGACAATCTCATAGCGTCTGGTGTTGTGTATACAACCATTCATCAGCGCACAGGAAGGACAGGCTCCTCGATCCATCTTCTCCGGAGGGGGCAGTGGGAGCCAGGAGCTTCGGGTACGTCCTGAAAAGTCACCCAAGGAGCCTGAAGATGGCATTGCCTAGGCCCAAGGCAGAGGGAAGAGACTCCAGGCTCAGGGACAAAACCTTCCTGGCTGCTGACAGCCCCAGCCAGGGGCCCTGTCGACTTCAGCATCCGTGGAGACAAACAGAAACTGCCTTGAAGTATTTCTGACATGCAGCTGTAGCTGCTTAGAATGATTATGAAGATGTTTTGTTTTTACTTTTGCACACAGTTGACTTTGAATAAATGATCCTTGTTCCAGAGGAATCTCTAATCAAGGTATCGCTGTATAAAACAGCCTTTGCCCTCAAGAACTCTATGGCCTGGCTTGAAGGACAGAGCACGCACCCAAGGAAGGGATAGGAAGGCTGTAAATAAAGCGACAAAATGTAGGGTATGGACAATTAAGGGGTCAACAGAAAATTGAAAATACAATATACGTGACCGAGAGCAAGCCAGGTTTCTACCCGAGTCTCTTGGATTTCCAAGTGAAAAAAGGTTCACTCTGCTTCATCTCCTGTTACTGATCAGGAGATCCTTAAATCAAGAGCCGCCCTTGACTGCAGTTATGAGAAGTCAGAAAAGGGACACCTGCATCCGTGTGAGCCCCATATCAAACTTGGTCCAACAGGCTGTGGCGGGGAACAAGATTGACCCAAACCAGGGTGTTCAAAAGATTAATATAATAGATGATTCCAAGATGTACTGGGGGTAGAGAGGACCGTTTGCCACCTTGGCATGGCAGATGGGACCTGGGGCATGAGGATGTTTCCAAAGGGAAGGAGGCTCCTTGTGAAAGATGCCATCCGAGCTTCACACTTTAGGGAATGCAGGGCAGCGGTGGATGGGCTTATGGGAGAATTCTATTTCTTCCTTCCACCAATATCTATTAGGCCTATGCCTGGGGCCAGGCACTCTTCTAGGAACTTGGGTTACATCTGGGACAGAACAGACTTTGGTTCCCTCTGGAGTTTCTGTTCTAGCAGAGCCATGAGACCACGGAGGGGAGGGATGGGCACAGGCATTGCACATAATCAATAAGTAAACAGTACGCTGGGAGGTAGAAGGTGCCCTCAACAGAAGGCCAGCAAGGGAAGGGAGAGTGGGTGATGCGTGTGCACTGGGGATGGTCAGGCAGGCCCTGTGGAACAGGTGAGATCCAAGCCTAGAATGGATGGGGGAGGTGAGAGAATTAGCCAAGCAGGTACCCGGGAGAAGGAGATCCCAAGCAGGAGCCAGAATGGCTGGTGCAAAGGCCCTGGGGCAGGAGCTAACCTGGCCTGTGAGATGAACCCAGAGGGGCTCAGTTTTGCTGGAACAAAATGAAAGTGAAGGAGACGAGGTCACAGATGGGCCAAAGGTCACAGCAAGTGGAGAATGTAAGGTCCCATGGGCTACCATAAGGATTTTATTTCTATTCTTGAGAGAAACAAAAAGCCCCTAGCAGGGGGAGGGGGTGCTGGGACAGAAGAGTGACATGGTGTGGCACTGACGGCTGTGTTGAAATTTTTTTATAAGGGGCGGTGGCAGAAGCAGGAAGATCTTTCAGGAAGGGACCAAGAAGGTATGGTAGCTCAGACCAGGGTAGGAGCAGTGGAGGAGGCAAGAGGCTCAGCCTCTACATGGTTTGAAGTTAGAACAAACAAGATTTCCGGTGAGGCGGGAGGCGGAATATGGGAGGAAAAAGCAGCTAAGGCTGATCCCAAGGATTTGGCCCCAAGTCCCTGCAAGTCAGGAGCTGCCTTGGCTGAGAAAGGAAGGTGACAGCCAGAGCTGGTTCTTGACAGACGATCAGTTCCTTGTAGGATGTGTGGAGTCTGAGCCATCGTCGGGACTCCCAAGTGAGGAAGTCGAGAGACAGACTAGATGCACGTGCCTGGAGTGTGGGAGAGAGGCATGGGGAAGGGAGACATCTGAGGGTCTGGGTGTGGAGAGGGCATGTAAAGCCGAGTCATGGAGGACACCACCAAGAGGCAGGCCAGGGACCGAGGTCTCTAACGTTACTTAAAAGTTAAACACAGTAAGATACCCTGTAAGTCTAACATGTGCATAAAGAGAACGGGAGGATGGGAAACAGAGGGCAAGAACTGAATGGACTCTTTGGAGTTTTGCTGCAAAGAGGAGCAAAGAAATGGGGTGACCGGTGAGATAGGGATCAAGAAACGGACATTGTGTTTGAGGAAAGGGAGTTTGTGAAGAGGACCCGATTGGACGGCGAGATGAGTCTGAGTCTGAGGAGATGGCAGGCCACCTGGTGAAAACGCCCATCACTGTCAACCGCATGGGGACCGCTAAGGAAAGGACATCACACAGGTGAGGCTACAGACGCCTGCTCAGCTGATCTGAGTCTTGCTTGACCTTGGACCCCAAGGTTAAAACCACAAACAGACCAGACTGATTAACTCACGCGCTAACTAGACACCTCGAGCTTGCTTCTTGCCACACTTTCTGGAGGCATCCATGAAGGTGTTTTGCAATGACTGGAATGTCCCAGCTTCCGGAGCAGATAAGCCTTGATAGCAATGAAATGCGTGGAAGACCACCCCCCACACGTCCGTCTCCCTGCCGTGACCGTGGGCTGAACTTGTCCTGCCCCACAGCCGTGATCACACCCTCTCTGCCTGCTGTCGCGCACATACCCCCTGAGCCTCTCCCAGAAAACTCTAGATGTCCATCTTGCAGACAGGGAGGTTGGTAAGGGCTTGAGCCTGCCACGTCCCCAGGCTACCAGCACCCGAAATAAATACCCTTGTTTCTCCTGTCCAAAACCTCATTTCTTGAATCATTGGCTTGTCTTGGAATGAGTGTATCCAAGTCTGTTTGGCCACACTGTTGGCCAATCCAGCCAGGACCTATGCCTCTGATGTGTCCAGCCCCTGTGGTTTCCCGGGATGGAGCATTCGGCCTCAGCAGCACTCTGGGGCTCACCTGTTCCTTTCCTTAGATAGCGGCTGTGATAGATGTGTCCCTAACATGTGGGAGGAGTGGAAGCAAGTTAGAAGTGAATGGGGAGATACTGGAAGGGATGTTAGGGCTGTGGAAGGAAGTAGATGGTTGAGATGGGGAAGGAGAGCCTCAGCAAGAGATGTTCACCATGTGAGTTGAAGTTCAGGGACAGGAACTCCTTCAAGGGGTGGAGACTGGCCTCCTGAGGGGGATGTGAGCAAGCCCTAGGCCAAGACGGACATCTATGGTGTTTGGTCGGCTGGGGCTGCCATGACAAACCACCACAGACCTGGGGCTTCAACAAGTCATTCAGCAACAGTTCTGGGGGCTGGAAGTCCAAGGTCAAGCTGTCAGCAGGCTTGGCTCCCTCTGAGGCCTCTTTTGTCAGCTCGCCCATGGCCGGCTTCTCCCTATGTCCTCGTGTGATCTTCCCTCTGCGTGTGTCTGCGTCCTAATGTCCTCTTATAAGGACACCAGTCCCACTGGATTAGGGCCCAGCCCAATGACCTCGTTTTACCCTAATTACCTCATGAAAAGTCCTGTCTCCAAACACAGTCACATTCTGAGGAACTGGGAATTAGGGCTTCAGTGTACAAATTTTGGGGTGACATGATTCAGTCCATAACACATAGAGATTAGATTAGATCACATTTCCTGTTGAGATGGTAAAGCTAGTGTCAGAATAAAGCTGCCGTTGAGCTAGGGGCAGAAGCTGTCAGCTAAGTCTCCCCACCAAATTAAGAGTGAGGTCAAGAGCAGCAATGGTTAGGGGTATAATCCACAGAAACCTCTCTGCTTAAAGCACAAAAAGGAAGGTCAGGAAACATGGCCAGACTCCAAAGGAACTGGTTCTCAGAACTGAAATTTCCATGAGAACCGGCTTCCCTGCCCCTTCCCAGAGCCCCCAGTTTGACTCTTTGCTTCTCTCTTCTCTCTAAGGCACCTGCATTCTGTACTCCCCAGGCTTACCACCTACAGATTGTAGAGATACTCTCTAAGGTTCCACTCCTGATCCCCAGGAACTGAACATTCGATTGGCTGGACTAAGTGAAGTGTATCTCCCTCAGCAAATGGCTAAGGCCTGGAACCAGGCGGGGCACCATGGCAAACGCTTCCAGGCTGCTGGTGGAGAGGGCATGCGCAGGCCCACCCAGGCGGCTCTTGGAGAAGGTGTGGGTGGGAGGGGAGCTGGGTGGGGAGGGAGGAGTCAGGGCTGGGGGCTTGCAGAAAACCGATAGCCTCACGTCCGATGAGATGAGAACAAGGGAAGCCAAGACTGGGTGTGAAGGCTACGGGAGTGTGAGAATCAGGAACACACAAGAAAGAAAGTGAGATTTCCCCAGAGAAGGACAGTTTAGCCCAGGTAATGTTCTGTTGAGTGTGATTGCATATGATGAGGCAGAACAGTAGGGAACTGAGTGAGGCTTAGACACTTTCGAGGGGCTGCTACAAATAACTTACCGTGGTATTGTTTTTTTCACAGACCTCGAATACATCTGGCAACTTCAGACAACTTAATTTTTTCTGTGCGGAGTAAAGAGGAAAAACACCCCACAGTTTGTGTCTGTCGAGTTCAGCCTAAATGCAGAAAGCAATCCACTCTAGAATGAAATGATTCTGCCCAAAGACAGGAATTTTGGAACTATTCAAACCCTTTAAAATTACTGACTTTGTTTTTGATGATCAACATTTAACAAATAAGACTAGTTCTGCCACCGCTCTCAGCCTCTTTCACCCATCCAAGGCAAAGAGCAACAGGTGACAAATCTTTTCTTCTTGGGCCTTGTCCTACTTACCATGAGACCATGGGTGAGCCACACTCCTTGGAATTTTATCATTACACCCGTCCTACCTCTCCAGGCTACCTGAGACTTGCCTGAGGCTCACCAGACACTGAGTGTGGAAGGATTTTGCAAAGAGCAGAGCTAATCTGTCCTTCCACTCTCCTGTCCCTGAGGGGAGGTACAGGACACTCTCCGGTGTCTTGCTCTACCACCATGGCTGTCAGTGACCGTGGTGGGTGGGGACGAGGGAAGCCCGTTCTTCTACTTGGGCATTGCTGTGGGACAGGCCAGCTGGCTGGCAGCCCAGCCCCACTGGAGACTTGTCACGTGGATTCCAGCATCAATTGTAAGTGACGTTGACAGAACTCCACATGCTGAAGCGGAGACAGTTTTATAAATGATTAGTGGAACCACCATCTTCTACACCCTCATTTTCTCGTTCGGGAGTTCATGGAGAAAGACATTCAGGGTCTTCTAGGTTTATTACCTTCTAGCCTGGACCTCAGCGCCAGAGTCCAAAGACCATGTTCACAGCAAGGCAGTGCAGCTCACTGTCATCAAGGTTGACAAGTTAAATCCATTGTTTCATTCAACAAAGACAATGAATTTTGCTTCTCTCCCTTTGATCTATTCAACAGTTTTCTATTCCTTTGTCCCCCGCACCTCAAGCAAAAACGTGCTTGATCTGTAGTCCTGTGCAGGAAGCCCCAGACATATGGCCCCCACCCTTGTGAATAACACAAGGGCGCTCACTCCCAGTTCAGCTCAAGGGCTCACAGAAGCTGCTAGAAGTCCCCTGGATCAGGCAGGATGCTCTGGCTATGAGTTAGAAGTCCGATTAGAAGTGGTGAATAATGTCGGGAAGGTTGGTGATGGTGGCTTACCGGCGTGTTTGTCAATCTCAGCTGCTCAAACCCCGTCAACAACCTCCCTGCATTTTGGTCGTTGGCCACGTGGCGACCGCCACTTTGTCCATGGGGAGGCTCCGCTCCCTTGCTGCTGGGCGGCATGGGTTCCGCCAATTGGTTGCGCTGTCCTGAAGATTTGATCGGGAAGTAAGGGTGACCAGCCATCCTGGTTTGCCTGGTCCTGAGGGTCCTTACACTTTCGATGCTAAAATTGACCAAGTCCCAGGCAAACCCCACCAAATCGGTCACCCCATGTGATGCTGCCTACATCCAGAAACAGGCTGGGCTGGGGCATCTTGTTTGCCGGCCTGGGGCAGAGGTGGCAGCACTTTCTTTCATACTGGTTCTGCAGAGGACCGTGTGTGTGAGTGTGTGTTTGGGAGTGTGTGCACGCATGTGTGTTTGGGAGCATGTGTGTGTGTCTATAAAGGCAACCTAGAGCCTCCTTCCAGCCATTCTCTGGGCTTCTGAACATTCTCTGCCGTGTCACTTCCCCTGATGTAGCTGGAGGAAGCTGGCCATTGACAAGACACAGGGGTGTCAAGCTTCGTTGATTGGAGGTTCGATGGCATCAAATACTAGTGTATTTCTCCAATCAGTTGTCCGGCTCAGGTGGCTCCCTGTGGGGCCGTTGGGTGGGCACCACGTGCAGCAAGGGCTGTAGATCTCTCTCACTGGTGTCTAGCAGGAGAGAGAGTGCTTCTGCTCCGGAATCCCAAGCAAGACTCCAAGAGATCACCCTGATTGGACTGACTCAGGCCATAGTCCCCACCAAAAAGCGGGACGCAGCTTGGGAACAGAAGGTGCCAATTGGCTTCCATTGAGTTAAATGTTTCCCAAAGGACAAGGACTATGCTGGCAAGAAGGAGATACCCAGAATTCAATCGATTTTCTGTTAGAAAGTGGAAAGGTTGGGGGGAAGTGGGGGCTGCAGAGACCAGAGCAAGTGTCATCCGGGAGGGCCCTTGCCTCTGCTGCCGGTGAAAGCTCGGGTCACTGTGACCTCTTGCACAAAGCCTTCTGCAGACCCAGCATGCAGGGCTTCTTTCTCCTCTGGGCTCTCTTCTGCCCACTGGCTGTGGGACACTCACCTGTGTCATACATTGTTATCATATGATGATTCTGTTCGTCCCTATGCATCTCCCTGATTGTACTGTGAGCTGAAGAGAGCTGAGGGCCCCTGCTCACACGTGTCAGTGTCCCCCTCCCCCATCATCGCACGCTGCCTTGCTCCTGACAGCAGAGTGGTTGCTGAATGAAGAGCCCCTCAAAGTCCCTGATTCCGTCTTCTTCTAGGTGTCTGAAGCCTGGTGTACCAGAATCTCTGTTCTGTGAGAACTTGCCCTTTGAAAACATGAGCAGCTCAACTCTTTGCTTATGCATGGATTAGTTAGTTAGTTATCTACAAGGTGCTGAGGACTCATGCCTCTGGCTTTCTCCAAGTCCTCTTTGTCCCATTGCTATGGCTTCTATCCCATCTTTTATCAGTCACCATGGAGAATCTTCATCCCGACAAGCAGATGCCCTTCCCTGATCACTGAAGACTAAAAGCAGTCGGATAGGAGAGTGGTCAAGGCATGGCTTTGATGTAGAAAGAGGCTCTCCCCTTGGATCAACTAAGTGAGCAGTTTGAAATAGAGGTGGTGGGTCATTATTGAGAAACTTCTCCCAGTCACATTCTTTCCTACATCAGGTCAGGATGAGAACAGAGAAGAAGACTTTATTTTAAGACACCTTTCATCAAAGAGAACTCAGTAGCAGGGCTGAAAGAGAAAGCCTGTCACTTTTAAATGAGCAGACCAGTTGTTTCAAAGGAAATTATTAGCATATTTCAAGAAGAGCATTGGTAAGGCAGGTTTGAGAAAGCTGAGCAGGAAAACCACACGCCGAATGTTAAACAGAGATCAATCAGGTCTCAGGGCTGGAGGGGTTGGATTCAGAGACATAATCAGCAGGCGTTTTCTATAATTATTTCTCAGTTTCACATGCAGCTGGCATGACTGCAGAGGGGCCCAGGCATTTCCTCTTCACCTATGAAAGCCCACAGTCCCTCTTGAAAATCCCAGAGAGAGCAGCAACGGGAAAGAGGGAAGACAAAAATCCACACACCGAGTTCCCTGTATCATGTGATGCTCCATAATCATGAAAGTTTGGGAAATGTTCCTTACTCTGAATTCCCTTGTACGTATACTACAGATATTGGCATGACAAAAGCCCTGAGAAGTTCTGAGCAAAGGAATCTGTTTAGCTGCCTCTAATCCCGGATTTCTCAAGTATATGCGACCAGACAATTTTTTTCTTTACCCATAAAATGCCCGTAGTGCTAGCATTTCATAGAACATAATTTGAGAAATAGTGCCTTGGCCCATTTCAAGGTCACCTTTTGGCCATCAGCTTCAGACTCTTCTCCTACCAAAACTTTCTCAATGAACCACTTCACAGTTTGAAATATGACTTTCATGTGTTCATGCTTCTCGCACTCCAGGAGGAGCCCCGAGGAACAGCAGAGAATCCCCAACACTGAAGTAAAGAGAGTGCCCAGACCCCACCCGCAATGAAGAGTTTCCTAAAAAGATGCTACAGGTCATAGCCCAGGGTCAGAGCAAGTCTGGTAGCATCCAGGTGTGGGTCAAAACAAGATGCCAGCTTATCAGCTTAGTTTGAAGAGCATTTTGAATAGTTTGAAGAGTTTGAAGAGCATGGCCCATGCTCTTTTGGAAACAGGAGCGACCAGCAGGAACATGAAAGGATAGAAGGCCCATCTGGGGGGCACCTGGGTGGCTCAGTGGGTTAAGCCTCTGCCTTCGGCTCAGGTCATGATCTCAGGGTCCTGGGATCAAGCCCCATGTTGGGCTCTCTGCTCAGCAGGGAGCCTGCTTCCCCCTCTTACTCTGCCTACTTGTGATCTCTCTCTCTCTCTGTCAAATAAATAAATAAAACCTTAAAAAAAAAAAAAGAAGGCCTGTACATTGACAGCCTTTGTTGGGGTGGCTGGGAAACCAAACCTCTATTCCCGTAAGGGGCTCCAGGAACTCTGTTCACCTTAAACAACCTTGCTAACAGACAGTGGCACTAGATTCCATGACCCAATAGAAAAGTAGTTTCTCTGAATACATCCCTTGTCTTGACCTTCATTGTTTCAGGGATTAGCGGTAGGGAGCAAAGAGCCAGCAGGTATAATCTGCCTGGGTGGGATTGAAGCCACCTCGGGGGACAACTGCACTGACTTATAAAATCCAGCAAATTCAGAGTACAGGACCCAGCCTGGAAGGCATTACCAATTAACAATAGTGACAGCAAAAGCACTATTAATTGTTAATGCCAAAAGAAAAGTCATGGAACCAAGGTAAGAAGATCAAGGGTACCATGCCAGCTGTGTGCAGTTGTGTGGGTTGTACACTCTACCAGAGTGACTAGTCAAGGAGGTGGGCAGGGGCTGAAATCTAGCCTATATCTTTTTTGCAAAGCTAGGAACCCTTATTTTGGACTATGTGTACTGATAGAAAAGAGTATCTTTTACTAATTCATGCAAAATCTAAGATATCCAGTTGAGTGTGAAGTGAAACCTTTACTTGCAAAGTGGAAGAAGAAAGGGAACCTGGCTGGGGTCACTTAGCACACTTGACATAAAACACTTGGGCAAAACTTGGGTCATAAGCTGAGACTATAGGCAAATCCAAAATCTAAAGCTGGCCATGATTGACAGGCAAACAAGATACAGCAAAAGGGCCTCATCTGTGGTCATTCCAGGTGAAGCCAACTGCCCTATTCAAACACTGCCTCTTTGAAAGCTCCAAGTGCCCACTCCGTGGTACTCTTTCATAAGAGTTAAAGGCGTAGTTCTGACCTCAGCGTCTGACCATGTATGAACTCTTTTCTATTTTTAATGGAGTAATAAGAGCCAAGGATTTCAGGAAGGCTTTACAGCCAGGCTGAGGAATGGGGCTGGAAAGGCAGCACTGATGGTGTTTAAGCTCTGGAGTGTCAATCTTGCTTGGATTTCCAGTGGCCAACAGAGCCTAGAGGAGTGACCTTCAATGAGGCTCAATGAACATGGGACCTTTTGTGGTGAGCAGTGGTCTCATGGTCAAGGGTTTCCCATGGGGTCTACTCCTGCTCTTCAGGCTACCTCTTTTCTCAATCAGCATTGTTACAAATGTATGGTCTTCTAATCTGGTCCCTTGTCTTTTTTTCTCCCCTTAATTAACTCTACTTTAGCCCCTTGCCTCTACCAGCTACTCATTATTTTATTTTTTTAAGATTTTATTTATTCATTTGAGAGAGAGAGAGAGAGAGAGCCCACTAGTGTGGGAGGCAGAGGGAGAAGAAAAGCAGCCTCCCCGCTGAGCAGGGAGCTGGATACCGGGTTCAACCCCAGGACCCTTGGATCATGACCCAAGCCGAAGGCAGACACTTAACTAATTGGGCCACCCAGATGCTCCTACCAGCTATTTTTTAAATCTTCCCATTTTCCAAGGCGTACATCATTTTTACTGGATTACTGCACTTCTCACATTTCAGAGAAAATAAGTGTCTCCAGAAATTAGCTCCTTGAAACTTTCTACCCAGTGTTGCTGTGACATTTTGATATAATAAGAAATACATATTTTTGTCTGTGGTTCCTGACCAGAGATCCTAAAACCGTTGTAATTTCCTAAGTGATAAGAGCCATCGGAGCCTCTTTCATGATAATATTTGGCTTTTATTTCAGCTCAAGAGTGGAGTGATAAAGATGAAAATAGTATCTTCTGTTGTTCATGACAAGCTCCTGTAATCCACATGAAAATGGGGTGGTTTTCTGAATGCTTCTGAGGGTGAGAGACTATTTGCCAGGACAACCAAACATATGACAAGAGGGTTGGAACTTTCAGCCCTACTCCCTACTTTCGTGAAAGGGATCGAGAGATACTGAAGGGTGAGTTAATTATTAACAGCTAATGCTTTAATCTATCATGTCCTGTAATAAAGCCTCTGCAAAGAACAAAACAAAACAAACTTAACCAAAAGGATTCAGAGAGCTGCCAAGTTCATGACCCCACTGAGGTGTTAGGAGGATGGTGCACCTGGAGAAGGTGGGGAAGTTCTGAGCACCCCCACTCCCAGACCTTGCCCTATACATCTCTTCCAGTCAGCTGTTCCTGAGTTGTATCTTATATAAAATATAAGTAAGCATTTCTCTGAGTTCTGTACACCATCCTAGCAAGTTGTTAAACCCAAGGAAGGAGTCCTGGAGACCATGATTTATAGTTGGTCAGTCAGAAGTACAGGTCACAGACTGAGACTGGAGGTTAATGTCTAATATAGGGGGCAGTCTTGTGGGACTGAGCCCTTAACTTGTGGGGTCTGTGCTAACTGGAGGTACTTATTGAAAGAATTGTCTGATGTAGGGAGAAAGCCCACCACACATTTGGTATCAGAAATATTGTAAAACTGGGGTGCCTGGGTGGCTCAGTGGGTTAAAGCCTCTGCCTTCAGCTCAGGTCATGATCTCAGGGTCCTGGGATCGAGCCCCACATCAGGCTCTCTACTCAGTGGGGAGTCTGCTTCCCTCTCTCTCTCTCTGCCTGCCTCTCTGCCTACTTGTGATCTCTGTCTGTCAAATAAATAAATAAAATCTTAAAAAAAAGAGAAATATTGTGAAAGTATAGAAAAACAGTTGTTTTTTTCCTTTTAATTTCAAACTTTTGTTCTAATGGTCTTTATCCTTTGTTCATTTTCTCTTGTGTGTGACAGGAAGTATCTTTTCCAACCTAAAGAGAAAGATTCCCTGGATTCTGTGTAACCTTTGAATGACTGTTTACTCCCTTTCTTTCCCTCCCTCACCACAAAACTTGAAAGAATATCATACAAATCTGCTTTTCCCATGATCGACTACAGGAACTGAATTTTCCCTCCTACCTTAAACAAAAGGTCAAAGAAAACTGGACAGAATTACAAGAAACAATTTTTCAGGCACTATACGCAGGCAGTACATGACTGAACTGCTGAGAGAAGAGAAACAGACATGATAAGCCCTGTAAGTGCTCCATGTTAGTGTCTGGAGACAATTTCCTGGCTGTATTGTAGGGGTGAGGTTCCCAAATAGTCTGATGATCACACTGAGTTGAGGAGAAAGAGATTAGACTTGGGGGTCAAGGTGGCTAGAATTTGTGGGATACAATACTGAGGAAAAAAGGAACTTCACAAAGAACTCTGGATATGAGTAGAAGGAACAACTCAAGTCTCTCAGTGAATACTGATCTGCCCATGTGTGAACAGAAGTTACTTGAATTTTGGAGGAAAAACACCCTGAAAAACCGAAAGCCAAACATCCTAGAGCTCACTCATGGATAGGAATAATGTGTGTTCCCTCTAGCCAGAGTGAATAGACGTTGTAGTGCTACACCAGACATCAGGTAGAGCCCTCAGGAAAATCCCATCTTAGTAGTGGGATAGATTAGCTTAAACTAAAGCCTTCCACAGACTTGTCCTAAAAACAAAGCAAAACAAAACAAAAAAACAGCAAGTCTTGAAAGGAGCAAGGAGATTCCAAGTAACTTAACAGCCTACTAAAACTAAGCCCAACACTTTTTAAATGAACACAAAAGAACCCAGGACCCCCAAAATGTAAAAATCACGATGTCTGCCATCCAATTAAAATTACTAGACATACAAAAAGCAAGAAAATATGAACGAATATTAGGGGGGAAATAAATAGAAACAGAAACAGAAATGATAGAAATAGCAGACAAAGATATTAATAGTTATTATAAATAAGCTTCATTGTTCAAGGAAGACAGAAAAAGCACACATGATGAGACAAGAAATGGAAACTATAAAAATACCTGAATGGGGGGGTGCCTGGGCGGCTCAGTGGGTTAAAGCCCCTGCCTTCTGCTTAGGTCATGATCTCGGGGTCCTGGGATCGAGCTCCGCATCAGGCTCTCTGCTCAGCAGGGAGCCTGCTTCCCTATCTCTCTCTGCCTGCTGCTCTGCCTACTTGTGATCTGTGTCTGTCAAATAAGTAAATAAAATCTTTTTAAAAAAATACCTGAATAGAACTTCTAAAGATTGAGAATACAACATCTGAAATAAAAAGCATATACTATAATTAATAGTAGATTAAAAACAGCAAGAGAAAATATCAATAAAAGGAAAGACATGGCAATAGAAACTCCACAAAATTGATTACAGAGAAAAAGAGGCTGAGGAAAAGAAGTAAGAGTATCAGTAATGTGTGAGAAAATATCTAGCAGTCTGATAAACATGTAATTGGGAAAAGAGAGAGGAAAAGAAAAATCGAAGAAATAATGGTCAAAACTTTTCCAAATTTGATGAAACCTATAAACCACAGCTTTAAGAATTTTAACAAAACCTAAGCAGAAGAAACATAGAGAAAATGACACTGAGGAAACATCATAATCAAATTGCTGAAAACCAAAGATACTGGGAAAATTTTGCAACCAACCAGAAGAAAACAACACAGAGAAGCAAAAACAAGAATATCAGAAAAATTCCTACTGGGAACTATATAACCCAGATGACAATAGGATGGCATTGTCAAAAGAAAACCCTGTCAATCTAGAATTCCACATCCAGCAAAAATAACTTTCAAAAGTAAAATGAAAATAAAAACTTTTCCGGATAAACAAAAGCTGAGCTGTTTATCACCGGCAAACCAGCACTATAAGAAATATTATAGGAAGTTAGTTCTTCAAGGAGAAGAAATGATACTAGACAGAAATTTGGGGCAGTTTCCAATAAAATATTTGGAAATATTTAGAAATGAGATGACATACTTGTAAATAACCCATGGGCCAAAGAAGAAGTCACAGGAAAATTAGAAAATATTTGAACCAAAAAAAGGAAATATATCACAATTGTTCAGTGTTTGCTAAAGGAAGAAACAAATGAGAAGACCAAATTACTAATATTAGGAATGAGAGAGGAGCACTATTCCAGATTCTACAAACAGTAAGATGACGTAAGGGAAGAATATGAACAATTTATGTCAATAAAGTCAACCAATTAAATAAAATGGGCACAAGCTTTGTTGAAAAAACAAACTTCACTTAAGAAGTTAACCTAGATAACCCTATATCTATTAATGGAATTAAATTTGTAGTTTAAAACTTCCAGGGGAACTTGGGGTGGCTCAGTCTGTTAAGCATCTACCTTCATCTTGGGTCATGATTCTGGGGTCCTGGGATCGAGCCCCACATTGGGCTCCCTGCTCAGGGGGAAGCCTGCTTCTCCCTCGCCCTCTGTCTGTGGCTCTCCCTGTTTGTGTGCTCTCTCTTTCTGTCAAATAAATAAATAAAATCTTTAAAAAACATATAGCTTCAAACTTCCTAAGAATTAAAAAAAAGAAAATTTAGGGTAGAGAAACCTAAAAAACACTATCTCAACTAGATAGTCATAGTTAGTATCAATAGCATGTTATGTTAGTAGCATGTACCCTTGGAATAATGTGATGAGAATGATACTTTACCTCTCTGGTCTTCTTCCCCAAAACTCATCACCCCAGCGTAATCATGAGAAAACATCAAGCAAACCCAAATTGAGAGACATTCTATGAACTATCTGACGAGTATTGATGAAAACCATCAAGGTCACCAAAAACAAGGAAAGACTGAAAAGTGTCACAATCCAGAGACTCCTATGGTGACATGATGACTAGATGGGATTTTAGAACCAAAAAAACAAAAACAAAGAACAAAAAAACCCCTTAGTATCAGCTAGTAGTTGTGACAAAAGTCAGTGCAAAATACTACTGGAGTATATGATATAGAAGCTCTCTGTACTATCTTCGATAGCATCCCCGTAAGTCTAAAACCTTCCTAAAACAGAAAGTGTATTAAAAACACACACACACTCAGGGACGTCTGAGTGGCTCAGTTGTTCAAGCATCTGCCTTCAGCTCAGGTCATGATCCCAGGGTCCTGGGATTGAGCTCTCTAGGTCCAGCTCTTTGCTTGGCAGGGAGCCTGCTTCTCCCTCTCCCTCTGCCTGCTCCTCTGCCTACTTGTGTGTGCTCGCTCGTGCACTCTCTCTCTCTGTCAAATAAATAAATAAAACCTTAAAAAAATAAGCAAATTCTTAAAACACACACACACACACACACACCCCTTCTTACAAAAAACCCCTCAGGCCCAGGAGGCTTCAATGGTGATTTCAATGAAACATTTAAAAAGAATAATACCAACTTTATACCAACTCTTCAAGAAAATAAGAGGAGAGAACATTTTCTTTCTTTTTCTGTAAGACCAATGTTGTTCTGATAACAAAAGCATCCAAAGATCTTATAAGAAAAGAAAATGGCAGACTAAGATCCTTCAGGAATATAGAAAAAAATTCTTAGCATAAGTTTAGCAAATAAAATCTAGTAACATACTCTAGAATATATCATTACCATAAAGAGTTTGTACCAAGAATGCAAGTTTGGTTTAACAAGTGAAGAATCAATGTAATTCACCATGTCAACAGATTTCAAAAAGAAATACCATATGATGATCTCAACAATTGCAAAAAGAAGTATTTGACAAAATTTAATACCCATTTATGATTTTTAAAAACTCAACAAACTAGAAATGGAAGGGAATTTTCTCAGTCTGTTAGAACATCATAGTTCGCGATGAAAGACAGATGCTTTACTCCTTAGATCTAGAGTGAGACAAGAATGTTTGCTTTTGCTTTTTCCATTTCAATTTGTACTGGAGGCATTCACTGATTCTATGAATCTAGAAAAAGAAGCCAAATGCACAGAATTCAAAAGCAAAAAATAAAACTAATGATATTCACAGATGTTGTGACATGTACATGTATAAAATACTAATGAATTTACAAAAATGGTAGCTAGACTATTAGGTGGGTTTAGCAATATCAATACACAAAAGTCAATTGTACTTCTACATAGTAACAATGAACAATTAAATAAAAAATGTAATACTATTTGTAATTACATTAAAAAATATTTAGTGATATATTTAACAAAATATCCACAAGACCTGTGCACTAAAAAACTAATGCTGAGAAAAATTAGAGAAGACCTAAATAAATGAGGTGATACATCATATTCATTAATTGGAAGACTTATTTTTAGTGTCACTTTTCCCCAAATTGATTTGTAGTTTTAGAGAATTCCAATCAAAATCCCAGCAAGTTCATTGGGTAAACATTGGTAAGCCAAATCTAAAATTTATATGTAAATGCAAATGACCTAGAAAAGCCAAAATAATTTTAAAAAATAAGATCCAAGTTGGAAGGGGCACCTGAGTAGCTCAGTTGGTTAAGCAACTGCCTTCGGTTCAGGTCATGATCCTGGAGTCCTGGGATCGAGTCCCACATCAGGCTCATCATCGTTAGCCATCAGGGAGATTAAAATCAAAACCACATTGAGTTACCACCTTACACCAGTTAGAATGGCCAAAATTAACAAGACAGTAGACAACATGTGTTGGAGAGGATGTGGAGAAAGGGGAACCCTCTTATACTGTTGGTGGGAATGCAAGTTGGTGCAGCCACTTTGGAAAACAGTGTGGAGATTCCTCAAGAAATTAAAAATAGAGCTACCCTATGACCCTGCAGTTTCACTACTGGGTATTTACGCCAAAGAGACAGATGTAGTGAAAAGAAGGGCCATCTGTACCCCAATGTTCATAGCAGCAATGGCCACGGGTGCCAAACTGTGGAAAGAACCAAGATGCCCTTCCATGGACAAATGGATAAAGAAGATGTGGTCCATATATGCTATGGAGTATTATGCCTCCATCAGAAAGGATGAATACCCAACTTTTGTATCAACATGGACGGGACTGGAGGAGATTATGCTGACTGAAATAAGTCAAGCAGAGAGAGTCAATTATCATATGGTTTCGCTTACTTGTGGAGCATAAGGAATAACACGGAGGACATGGGGAGATGGAGAGGAGAAGGAGTTGGGGGGAATTGGAGGGGCAGACGAGCCATGAGAGACTGAGGACTCTGAGAAATTGAGAGTTTTGGAGAGGAGGGGGTGGGGGGAGCTGGGTGAGCCTGTTGGTGGGTATTATGGAGGGCACGTATTGCATGGAACACTGGGTGTGGTGTATAAACAATGAATTCTGGAACACTGAAAAGAAGTAATAAAAAAAAAGATCCAAGTTGGAATACTCATACTACCTGATTTTAAGATTTACTATAAAGACACAGTATTATAGAGAGTGTGGTATTTATATTTAGGCAGAAGATCAAAGGGACAGGGTTTCAGCAAGAATGGCAGAGTAAGGACCTCTGAAAATGCCCTCTTCTATTAGGGCAATGAGACCACTGAAAAAATCAGTGAAGTTCAACATTTTCTGATCTCTGGAAGTTACCCAAAACCTTGAAGCAAAATGGGGAGTCTTTATTCAAGAAAAACAGCTAAATCTCAGTAAGAATGTTGACTTCTGTGGTGTTTTAACTTGTCCTATTTCCATCCCCATTTCCCCAACTCTGCAGTAGCTTTGAAAACAAACAGCTTACCAATAGCATGAAAACCAGGAGCCTGTTAGCCACTAGAGGGGGCAGAACCAGATTGGAACTCCCTGAAGCCCCTTTCCCAGAGAACTGACATTATTTGACCCATCTGGTGGTTCGTTAAAAGAGACCACTCTCAAGACCACTCTTTATTTGACTTGAGTGGGAGCTTGTCAAATGTGAAAAGCCTTTTTTCAAGGGGTGTTTGTTGGAAACAGTCAGTGGTAATTGGTTAACCTTGCAGCTGTCTGAAGCAATGGATTAGCATTTTTGGAAAACAAAAGTTACCCCAAAGCTTAAAAATAAGCATTGGGGAATGAGATGTCTATAGGTAGATTTGAAAGCTCTGAGACATGCTTGGGAATCTAGAAGTTCACATGTACATGTATGGCTTTGTTTATGCCCAGGCCCATGAGGATTCTTAGGAAGGACCTGAGAAGGCTCTACACCCTCACCTCTGGCTGACCTTGAGGCTGTGTGCAAGCAATAAGTGAAGGCCAGGGTTGAAATATAGACTGACTGGCTAAATATAGACTGACTAGAGTTGTATGTGTACCTCCCTATATACACAGAGCCCCACAACAAAGACTGGAAAATTCATGGGTTCCAAGCATTTAAGGAAATTTCCAATAAGCTGAGCACTAAATTATTCATGCAAAGATTTCAGAGACCACATATGGAATATGGACATTAGACTTACTAGACAAGACTTCAAGTCAGGTAGTTTGAATAATTCAAAGAACTAAAAGTAATCATATCTAAATAACTAAAGGGAAGTATGAAAATAATGTCTCAACAAAGAGAATAGTTCATTAGAATACTAATAAAGAGACAAAATTTATAAATTATGTATGTATATATTTAATACAAATTATATACGCCTATATGCTCAATTAGAAATTAGAAATTCTGGAATCAAAGAGTACAGTGCCTAACATGAAGGGCAAGAAGAGCTCAACAGCAAATCTGAGTTGGTAAAAGAATCAGCAAACTTGAAAATAAGCCCATTGAGGTTATTCAGTTTGAGAAAGAGAAAAGAAAAAAAGAGAGAGAGAAAGAGAAAAGAAAATTAAGAAAAGTAAACAGAGCATCAGAGAACTGTAGGATACTATCAAGCATATGAATATAAGCATAATGGGAATTCTAGAAAGGCAAGAGAAAAGAAACAGGCAGAAAATCATCAACATGAAAGAATCAATATATTGGGCATCATCAAAATTAAAGATTTTGCTATTCAAAATATGCTATCAGACAATGAAAAGGCAAGCCAGAGCCAGGGAAACAATATTTGTAAAAAATATGTCTGATAAAGAATTTGAATCTAGAACAACATATAAAGAACTTTTACAACTCAATAACAAGAAGACAACCCAATTAAAAAGTAGATAATATTTTAAACAGACATGTCACTAAATTAGATATAGGAATAAACCTATGAAAGGATGTTTAACATTATTTGTCATCAGGGAAATAAACATCGCTATCCCAATGACATTCTACCAGATACCCATTAGGACAGCTAAATTTAAAGAACTTGTCAATATCAAGTTTTGGCAAAGATACATGGCAACTTTGCTAAAACTTGCCATTTTTTTGTGGAAATCTCACCCATTGCTGGTGGGAATGCAAAATGATATAGCCACTTTGATGAACAGTTTAGAAATTTCTTACAAAGTTGTGTAAACTTACCTTATGCCTAGAAATCCTTTGGTTTTATTTTACTTGGTGTTTGCCGAAGGGGAATGAAAATGTATGTCCACATGTTCTCATTTGTTTCTAGCAGTTTTATTCATCACAGTCCCAAACTGTTAACAACAAAATGGCTACCGACTGGTGAATGGCTCAGCACCTTTTGGTATATTAGAAATACAATATACTTTGGCTCAGGTCATGATCCCGGAGTCCCGGGAGTCCCGGGATCGAGTCTTACCAGCTCCATGGGGAGTCTGCTTCTCCCTCTGACCTTCTCCTCGCTCATGCTCTCTCTCACTGTCTCTCTCTCAAATAAATAAATAAAATCTTAAAAGAAAGAAATACAATATATTGTTTGGTATACTAGGGAATAGAATTGAGCACGAAAAATGAGCAAACAGCTGAGACCCAATACCAAGAGTGTATCTCAACAGCCTTATGCTAAGTGGAGAAAACCAGAAGCAGAACACTACATTTACATGAAATTCTTTAAAAAGGCAAAACTATAGTGACAGAAAGTTGTAGTAGATCAGTGTTTGCTGGGGGGCCTCGGTAGAAACAGGATTGACTGAAAGGAATGCAAGGGAATTTTTTGGTATAATGGAATTGTCCCACAGCATGGCAGTTCTACGACCGTATACATTAGCTAAAATTCATCAAAAAGCACACTTCAAAATGGATTCGTGTTACTGATTATAAAATTATATCTCAGTAAAGCTGATTAAAAAACACATAACACAGAATGCATTACATATGTTTCATGCCCCCCCCCCCCCCGTCACAGCTCAGCACACGCGGCCATTTGTTCTGCCCTCACCTTTCTGCTGAGAATTTCTCCAGGTTCATGAGCTGCCTCTAACTTCAGCTTCCAGCTACTCTGTCTGCCTGTCATATTACATGTTTTTGATCACTCCTTCTTCTTGAGGCTCTCTCTGCTGGCTTTCTTAATCTCCCTGTATCCTGAGTTGCTCTCACCTCTTGCTTCATTTCAGTTTTCTTCCCAAGCTCCTCTGTCTGCCCCTTAGAGGTTGGTCTTCGCTAAGATACTTCTGTTTTCAGTCCTCTGCGCTCCTCAGAATGCTGGGTGTGACTAATGTCATCTCCATATGACCTCACTCACCACTTCCAAATATAACAACCCAGACCAACCCAGTCTTGGCATCCAAAGTGCCTTAAATTATGTCAAGGGATGTAAAGAAAACCTTAAAAGAAATGAACCCAAATTCGCTTTAATGAAACCCAGTATACACCTACAACTGGAAGAGATACCTAAGAAAGATCAAATGAACATCAGCATTTCAAACTCCAGTGAAAGTTTATAATCAGTCTGATTGGAATTTGACGCACAGCCACGTATAGGGTCGTGCTAACTTCCCTTGGAACTCCCCTCCCCCCAACTCTTTTTTGCCCCCACTCCCCCTCCCCCCACACACTGTAATTCATCCTGATAATTCTATTCCTTCTTAGGCTGAGTCAGCACATGTGCATACCTAACTGTGAGATGGCCCGTCTGCTGGGACTATTTTCCAGAAAGGCGAACTTCCCTTTGCTGATCGTTCTCCTTTTGGTTCCAGGGCGCTTTTTAAACCAGGAAACTACCTCATAAAGCAATGTGCCTGCCACCCTACATGACTCAAAGGAGCATGTCACCGTGAATTTAAGAAAATAAAATCATAGTCCACAGTAAAATGGATTTAATAGTCACAGTGGTGTTCATAAAACACCTCTCCTCAGCTTCTTATGCACAGACTTTAATGATTTAATGTTTTTTCTGCTGTGACACTAAGATTTTTCTGAAACAGAGAGAAAGTCAGCAGTAGGATGAAGCCTACATCTTCCCCTTAGCTCTTCATGGCAGCGGAACTAATGCCTCTTCTGCAGCCTTTCAC
The DNA here is from genome assembly GCA_003697995.1 of Taxidea taxus jeffersonii. Taxonomy (NCBI): domain Eukaryota; kingdom Metazoa; phylum Chordata; class Mammalia; order Carnivora; family Mustelidae; genus Taxidea; species Taxidea taxus. Next base: position 21,763 of record RCUC01153259.1, on the reverse strand, counting down.
CATGCCGATGTGGAAAGTCTCTTCACACCAATGCACTGATTTGGGACGCCAGTCGCCTCCCTGACTCACTGGGATGTGAGCCTTGGTTCTCAAAGTTTAGCAAAGAAAAAAGATCTCAGTGTTTGCATTTGGCCGAGCTTATTTTAAATTATTTCAGATTCTGCATCTTTACCCTAAAAACAAAAACAAATAGCTTTTAACAACAGTGTGAAAACAAAACAAAGCCCTTGGTAACCTGCCATATTGACCAGACAGGTGCTTCAGAATCACTCTCCCTCACATGGGTTTATTACTGTAATTAAAAATTTCCTAATTAAAGCTATATACCCGGAGTTTTAAACATATATAAAAAATATATAATTCCCTTTTAAAATATAAAAAGAAAGAAATGTTCCCTCGAAAAATTTGGAAAATAGAGAGTATACAAAGGAGAAAACGAAAATGACATTCCAGTGGTGAAGGAACACTGTTAGCATTGTTCTATAGATTTTCAGATTTTTTTATGGACGTGTACAGCTGATAAATGAGAGTTTATGTGGTCATACTATATACATATTTATATTTATATATTTATACATATATATAAAAAACAATATATATATATTGTTTTTATAACCTGCTTCTTTTTTTAGTGGACTACACTGCAGCATTTAGTCTTCATATACTCCTCCAAAATAGTATTTTTAATGTCTTTGATAACATTCTATCATATACCTTGTATAATTTATATAACCTGGATCTTATATTTAAGTAAAAAAAATGTTTCAGTTGTTTCTGTTTATCAATATCACACCCTTGCATAGTTATCTTCAGTACACATGTATTTCCATAGGATGAATTCCTCGATGATATGCCCATAATTTTGATGAACTAAACCTAGGAGTCTGAAATTCCCTTCAAGGTCCAGAACATTCCAATTAAAAGCCTATGCTTCTAATAAACTCTTTTAAATGATTCTTCCTAGGGCTCAGCTGCAATCCTGCCACTTGCAGAAGGCCTTTAAGAGCATGTACTGAATTAGATATTAATTCCTTAACCTGGCATTCCCAGACCCTCTTTCTAGTTATGTGCCAGGCACTTGACACACATTATCTCCGACCCTCACAGTGACCCGAGGCAGGTAGTGTTGTCTCGTTTGGTGGCATAGAAATCGATATGGAGAGAAGTTTGATAACTTGCACAAGGTCACATCACTAGTTAATGGGTGTTTGAATCCAGGTTGCTAAGCCTGTGTTCTTTTCCTCAGTGACTCTGACTAATGCTCTACCCAACCTCCACAGGAGAGAGGCAACCTGCCACCCATGCAGGGGCCAGTCTGCGGGGACTTGAACCCCAGGTTTCATCTAGCCTTATGACCTCATGGGAGTTACTGTCCTTGTCTCTTCGTCTCTGAGATGTGGATAATAACAGCAGGCACCTCATAGTGGTGTGGTTCAGAGTAAAGTAATTACTGTATATAAAGTACTTAGGCTTGTGTCTGGTACATTGGAATAGTAATGACTTTTCTTATTATTACCGTCACCATGATCATGTTGTTCTTACTGTTTTGTCTTAAATATGTGAAAAATCGGGGCGCCTGGGTGGCTCAGTGGGTTAAAGTTGCTGCCTTCGGCTCGGGTCATGATCCCAGGGTCGTAGCATCGAGCCCCGCATCGGGCTCTCTGCTCTGCGGACAGCCTGCTTCCTCCCCTCTCTCTCTACCTCTCTGCCTACTTGTGATCTCTGTCTATCAAATAAATAAATAAAATCTTTAAAAAAATATGTGAAAAATGTTTACTTTCACTAGTAAGCTAGAGAAACAAAATTAAACCATATATTGGTTTTTTTTTTTCTTTACAAGTTAGCACAACAGATCATTCAAAACCAGTCTAATACTCAGTCAGTGCCCATGAAGGGACGGCTGGACAGCATATTTTATTCTATTGCTGAAGGTGTAAATTGGCGTAAAGTTCTTAAAGGCATTTTTTTCAAGAGGTGAGAAGTTTCTTTAAATTGTTATTTAAAAAATTCTTTTTTATTTGAGTGTAGTTGACACACAATGTCTCAGGTGTACAACATAGTGATTTAACAAGTTTTTATGTGCTGCTATGCTCGCCACAAATGTAGCTCCCATCTGTCACTATGCAACACAATTATAATATCGTGGACTATATTCCTTATGCTGTGCCTTTTATCCCCGTGACTTATTCCTTCCATAACTGGAAGCCTGCATCTCTCACCCCCTCCCCCCCGCACCCATTTTGCTCTTCCCCCCACACCCTTTCCCCTTTGGCAACCATCAGTTTATTCTCTGTATTTACAGGTCTGACTCTGCTTTTTGTTTGTTCATTCATTTATGTTTTTTAATTCTATGGATGAGTGAAATCATGTGGTATTTGTATTTCTCAGTTAGACTGCTGGTTGCCATGGGGAAGCGGGGGGTTGCACAAAGTGGGTGAAGGGGAGTGGGAGATACAGACTTCCAGCTAGGGAAGCACTTGTGTTGCTTCCATATCTTGGTTATTATAAATCGTGGTGCAATGAACTTAGGGGTGCACACATATTTTTGAAATAGTGTTTTCATTTTCTTTGGATAAATACCCAATACTGGAATTATTGCATCCTATGGTGTTTCTATTTTTAATTTTTGAGTAATCTCCATACTGTTTTCCACAATGCGTACACCGGTTTGCACTCCCATCAGCAGTACACGAGAGCTCCTTTTTCTCCACATCCTCACCAACACTTGTTATTCTCTGTATTTTGATTTTAGCTATTCTAACAGGTGTAAGGTGATATCTCATTATGGTTTTGTTGCTGTTGTTGTTGTTGTTGTTTTTAAGTAGTCTCCATGCCCAGCAGAGCCCAACGTGGGGCTTGAACTCACAACCCTGAGATCAAGACTTGAGCTGAGATCAAGATGCTTAATCAACTTGACTGAACCACCCAGGCACCCCTCTCATTGTGGTTTTGATTTGCATTGCCCTGATGATTAGCGATGCTGAGTATCTTTTCATGTATCTGTTGGCCATCTGTATGTCTTCTTTGGAAAAATACCTATTTAGGTCCTCTGTCCATTTTTTAACTGGATTGTTTGGGTTTTTTGGTGTTGAGTTGTATATCTTCTTTATACACTTTGGATATTAACCCCTTATTGGGTATATTATTTGCAGAGCAAATGCTCAAGAAATGCCAGTTTTAATATAATTTTACATAGTAAGCACTGGAGAAGTGTCAGTTTAATGAATGGAGGCACTCATAAATCATGATTAGTCACCAGGCATTTGTCCTAGCTGTGTGGACTCTCTCTGGTTCTTATTTGGTACCATCAGGAATCATGTTCTAGAATTGATCTTATCCTTGGGGTGCCAATGGGATTGTGAGTGTAGTAGTGGTAATTGTTGAACTCTAATCTCTGGGTCAAAAAGTGAAGGTATAGGTAAAGCTTAGAGAAATAAGGAAGAAAATAACCTTTGGCAGATGACTTTTTAAGATTTTTCCAGAAGCCAAACTGTTTCTGAGAGCACAGTCCCCCTCTGATGCCAACTGCAAACACCTACCCAGCTGAGGGCATCTTGGGGCCCGAGCAACAGCACTGTTTGGCTCATAGGACTATCTACAAACAGGTGATCAAATGTAAGTAGTTATGGGAGAAGCTGCAGTTGTCCTGTCCATTTTGTGTTTCCCTAGAGCTTTTTGCTCCCACCTGAAAGAACAACATGGCCGTCATCATCCCATAGTCTCATTTACCTGTTGGTGCTCTGACCTCTTACTTTCGAATTCCTACCCAATTTGAGCTCAGTCTCCAGCTCTCAGGATTTTGCAACTTCCCTCTCTTGGCTGGAGATTTATGCTGAATGTTTCTGTACTTTTAGTGGTTACCCTAGGAATGACAACATATGTTCTTAATTTATCATAAAGTAATGTTAATTTGTACCTTTGCCCTCCTTCTGAGTAATATACTGCCTCTTTGCCAAAATTATTGTATTTCATCACATGGTACTAAAATCCATTTCTCTGGTCTAATGACAACCCCGTATGCCATTAAAGAGGCTATGTCAAGGAAGGAGAATAGGTTTGAGTTTTCATGCCAACATCAAACAGTAAGGGCCAGAGTTCTGAAGCAATCTTCAAGGTCAGAGGGGAAGCCAAGCCCTGAAGTTTTACGAGCCTAGGATGAGCCCAGGAGAAATAGGAGATTAGATAAGAGAGCAATCAGAAATAAGATCTTGCTAGAAAAATACAACCTACTGGGACGCCTGGGTGGCTCAGTTGGTTAAGCAGCTGCCTTCGGCTCAGGTCATGATCCCAGCATCCTGGGATCGAGTCCCACATCGGGCTCCTTGCTTGGCAGGGAGCCTGCTTCTCCCTCTGCCTCTGTCTGCCTGTGCTCTCTCTCTCTCTAACAAATAAATAAATAAATAAAATCTTAAAAAAAAAAAAAACAACCTACTAAGATTGAATCATGAAAATTGCAAATCTGAGCAGACCAATTATTACTAAGGAGACTGAATTGGTAACTAAAAAAAAAAAAAAAAAAATCCCAATAAACAAAAGTCCAGGGCCAGATGGTTTCAGTGATGAATTCTACCAATCATTTAAAGAAAAATTAATTCCAATCCTTCCCAAACTTTTCCAAAAAAACAAAAGAAGAGGGAATACTTATAAACTCATTTTATAAGCCCAAACCAGACTTGTTCTTTTTTTTTATAAGCCAAAATCAGCCTTTGTCTGATACCAAAACCAGACAAGGGTGCCACAAGAAAATAAAATTATAGGCCAATATTCTTAGTGAACACAGATGCAAAAATTCACAGTAAAATATTGGCACACCAAATTCCACAACATATTAAAAAGGTCCCTGTGATCAAGTGAGATTTATTCCACGAATGCAAGGATGGCTCAATATTTGCAAATCAATCATTGTGATATACCACAGTAACAAAATGAAGGACAGAAATTATATGGTCATCTCAACAGATGCAGAAAAAGCATTTGACAAAATTCAACATCCATTCATTATAAAAACTTTCAATAAACTGCATATAGAGAGAACATACTTCAGTGTAATAAAGGTCATATATGATAAGGCCACAGTTAACATCATTCTTGAGTGTGAAAAGCTGAAAGCAATTCCCCTAGGTCAGGAACAAGACAAAGAGGTCCACTCTCACCACTTCTTTTCAACACAGCATTGGACATTTTAGCCAGAGCAATTATACAAGAAAAAGAAAAGGCATCAAAATCAGAGAGGAAGAAATAAAACTGTCCCTATTTGCAGATTATATGATATTATATGTAGAAAGCCCTATGACTTCACAAAACAGCTGTTAGAACTAATAAAGGCATCTAGCAAAGTTGCAGGAATGAAAACCAATGTCCAAAAGTTAGTTGCATTTCTATATACTAACAACAAACTATCAGAAAGAATTTGTTTTAAAATACCATTTTTAACTGCATCAGAAAAGATAAAATCCCTAGGGCTAAACTTAATCTGGGAGGTGAAAGATAGGTACACTGAAAACTATAAGATGTGGTTGAAAGGAATTAAAGAAGATACAAATAAATGGAAAGACATTCTGTATTCATGGATAGGAAGAATTAATATTGTTAAAATGTGCATACTGCCCAAAGCCACCTACAGTTTAATTGCGATCCCTATCAAAATTCCAAAGGCATAGTTCACAGAAATAGAAAAAAAATTCTAAAATTTGTATGGAATCACAAAAGACTCTGAATAGCCAAAGCACCTAGAAACAGAACAAAACTAGAGGTACCACATCTCTTAATTTCAAAGTATATTACCAAGTCATAGTAATCAAAGCAATATGTGTTGTCATAAAAGCAGACACATAGGTGAATAGAACAGAATTGGGAGTACAGAAATAAACCTATAGATATGTGGTCGATTAATTTATGACAAAGGAGCCAAGAATACACAATGGGAAAAAGAGAGTCGCTTCAATAAATGGTGTTTTAGGAGAATTCGACAGCCACGCATGAAAGAATGAAATTTGACTTACACCATACACAAAAATCAACTCTGATTAAAGACTTAAACCTAAGACCTGAAACCATAAAATTCCTCAAGGAAAATGTAGAGGGTAAGCTGCTTGACATAGGCCTTAGCAATGATTTTTTTTTTTTTAATATTATAGCAAAAGCCGTCAACAAAAGAAAAAATAAACAAATGGGACTACACCAAACTAAAAAGCTTACTGTACAGCAAAGGAAATCATCAACAAACTGAAAAGAGGATGTACAGAATGGGAGAATATTTCTGATAATCATATATCTGGTAAGGGGTTAATTCTCCTCACCTGTAAAGAACTCATACAAATCAAGAGCAAAAGAAACAATCTGACTTAAATAATGGGCAGAGGAACTAAATGGACGTTTTCTCAAAGAACACAGGAACATAAAAAGGTGTTCTAGATCACTGATCACTAGGGAAATGCAAATCAAAACCACAATGAGATATCCCCTCACAGTTATTAAAACGGTTGGCATCTAAAAGGTAGGACAATTAGTGCTGCCCAGAATGTGGTGAGAGGGAACACTTGTGCACTGTTGATGGGAATGCAAACTGGTACAACCACTGTGGAAAACTGTATGGAGGCTCCTCCAAACACTGAAAATAGAACTACCCCGTGATCTGGTATTCCACTTCTGGGTATTTGTTTTCTTCCTTTTTAAAATCTTATTTTAAACTTTTACTTCTCCAGTTTTCCACGATTCATTGTTTATGCACCACACCCAGTGCTCCGTGCAATCCGTGCCCTCCTTAATCCCCACCACCAGGCTCCCCCAACCCTCCACCCTCTCCCCTCCAAAACCCTGTTTGTTTCTCAGAGTCCACAGTCTCTCATGGTTCATCTCCCCCTCCAATTTCCCCCAATTCACTTCTCCTTCCCTTCTCCTAATGTCCTCCATGTTATTCCTTATGCTCCACAAGTAAGGAAACCATATGATAAGTGACTTTCTCTGCTTATTTCACTCAGCATAATCTCCTCCAGTCCCATCCATGCTGATATAAAAGTTGGGTATTCATCCTTTCTAATAGCTGAGTAATATTCCACTGTATATATGGACCATTTAAATGAAGGAAAGGAAATCACTATCTTGAAAAGATATCTACACCAATATACTCATGGAAGCATTATTTACATTAGCCAAAACTTGGAAACAACCTGTGTGTGTGTGTGTGTGTGTGTATAGTGCAATACATAAATCAGAGAAAGACAAATACTGGATGATATTCCACTTACATGTGGAATCTTAAAAAAAAAAAAATTCATCGATACACAATACATTGATGGTTGCAAGAGGCAGAGTGGGAACACGTGACGGTGGGGTAAAGGTACAAACTTCCAGTGTAAGACAAACAAGTCATAGAGATGTCACGTACAAGTGGAGTGTGTAGTTCACAACACTGTATGGTATATTCGAAAGTTGCTAAGAGAGTAGATATTAAAAGTTCTCATCTCAAGAAAAAAGCTATAACTCAGTGATAGATGTTAACTAAACTTATTGTGGTCATCATATCACAATAAATACATTTATCAAATCATTATGCGATACACCTTGTACTAATCCAATGTTTCATGTCAATTACATCTCAATAAAATGCGGGGAAAGATCTGCCTAATGAAAGACCTTTGCAGCCCAAAGTCTCCCTTGCTGGTTGTTTTAGGATTTCCTGGATTACTGGTAACTCTGGGCATTGCTGATGACTAAAAGCATTGCTCTCTCGGGGATGGGGCAGGTCACAGTCAGAGGGGAACGACATACAGTTGGAGGCTTGCAAGTGACATCATCACGATGGTTGCCGTCACACGGAGGAGCGAACATGAAGAACTGGGAGTTAACAAACAGAAAAATGACTGAGAATACCTTTCCGAACAAGAAGGAAGGCTGTTCATCCTATGGGGTGCTTGCTTCTACGAATAAAATGTGGAGCACTGTTTAAGCCGACAGGGGTGGGACGGGGGCTCAGACTTGAGGTGGCCTTTGGAGGACTGTTCTGTGTCTTCCATTGGTCGGTATGTCACCAATTTCGTTAAGTCACTGAGGCGTAAGGTTGACTGAGAGATAACAGTGTTAGCCATGTGTGTTAACTGACTACGTGGGGAAAAAGGTAAATCCCCTAATGGACTGGGGCCTGTAAAACCTGAGACCCCAGCTTTCCAGACCATTCTAGGGAGCACGTGGAAGTTCCTAAGGAATCCGTCCTCCATTCAGTTCATTTGCTCACAGGATCATCAGCCCTCTTGGGCTCTGGGGCACCCAGGAACAGGGAAGAACCAGACTTTCTTTCCTGTTCCATCTCAGAGTCAGGAGGCAGTGGTGGCTGGCGGAGAAGGAGGGGGAGCTTTGAAACTACAAGGAGTGGACTGTTAAGTAGCATGGGGCAAATCCACATGAAATTCAAAGTAAGCTTTCTCCAGAGACAGATCCTGCACGCTGAGACTTGCAAATAAAGCTCGGGGAAGCCACTGGGGTAAACACAAACCAAGAAAGCCAAGTCCTTCTTTAAATTGCTTTTGGAAGAGAAGCAACCACAAGATGACATTGCCCCCTGCCTCCCTACGTGTAAAAGGGACACACTGAAGGAGAAGCTTGACCTGAAACAAGAGTAAACTTGATCGGTGTCTAGTTCTTTATATTTCTAGGTGCAAGCTGGGAACCGCTGGGAATTGGTGTCTAACTGGACTGATAATGCAAAACAAACATTTTCTCTGGGGCTCTGCCCCACCTCCCACCTGGTACTCTCAAAAGAAAAACAAAGATTGCTGATAATACCCTAAGGTGTGAGTCATTTCCACGGACATTTGCATTTAAATGAACCAAAGCTTCAAACTGAAGCACTTTTCTGAGAAAAAGATCTCTGTGCACCCAGACTCTGGGGCTTTACCTGGCTTTCTTGCAGCCCAGGATGGTTCTAGATAAAAATGATTGGGTGCCCCTGTTTTGAGTGGCTCAACTGAAGCCAGTCTAGATGAACATCATTTTTTGATGTCCTTTTATACCTCCTGCCTTCCACCCAGCTGTTCTCAAGCCTGGACATCCTAAGCATCCATGCATGAGCCAATTTATTTCTGCATTCCTTCTGACTGGTGCAAAATTTAATCTAATTAAAAACTTAATCAGGTGAAGCAATCAACACGCTATGGAAACCCAGGGTTTCTACCCTTTGCATAATGTACAAATAAGAAAAAAATATATTTACCTGAATAATTAGTAGTTTCAAATTGTCTAATAATTACTACCTGCTGGGAGCAAACTCTTGGAGAGGAGGGAAGGTAGAATTAACTTAGGGGGCTGATCAAAATGTGTTGTGGATTACCGGTTTTAAAAAACAAAACTGAATAAATTCAAAGATCTAATTGTTTATTAATCGATTCATGAATCCGGCAGCAGCCCACTTAGCAAATAGAGAGGAGCTCTGTCTGTGGAGTTGTACAAAGGGGAAGGAGGGTGGGCCAAGAAGTTATCAGCAAAAGAAAAGAAAGGATTATTTATCAACAAAAGGAAAATAACTGAGGATTTTTTCAGGCAATGTCACTCTCCATTAGGGGGAAGAGTAGAGAGCCTTTGGGGGAGAGGATGAAGAAGGCCAGGTGACAGTCTACCTCCTTATTGTGGACAGAAAATTCCTCACTGACCAGCTAAAATTACATTTCTGGGGGAAGTTGAAACTTGTCTTAAGTGATACCATTTTGGGCCTGTGGTTTTCTTTTTAACGTTTGGTTGTTGGAGAATAATGAGGTGCTCAAAGGTAGACCAGGAAAGCCAGTGCATAAAGGACAAAACAAAGGACAAAAAGGACCCCCCGGACATCAAGAATGGGCTAGGCTGACCATCTGTTCCTAACAGGCTTCATCTGACAGTTGGTACAGGAGGAGGGGGAGTGAATTTTGCCTCTGGAAGGTCTCTCTCGATCTCTACAACTCTGGGCAGAAGCCTCAGTTTTCTTATCTGGCCATTGGGGCCTCAATCCCTACCCATCCTTGTTGCTATAGGCACCGCCTGGAGTAACGTATGTCCAAGCACGTGGGAAGTTCTAGAGTGCTCCAGAGATGTTAGATATTTTTATTAAATGAGCCTGGTTATATAGCAAACAGGTACAGAAAGAGGAAAGAGGTCAACGAGTAAGTATGGACAGTGGGTATTGAATTAGTTCTGAAAAGTAGGTAAAGTCTGAGGAGCATAAGGATTTTAAAATCTATGAGGACCAGAAGGAGCTCTTCCAGTCTGATGAAAATCACAGTATCCATCCGCTCATTTAAAAAATTATTTGCTCAACAAATGTCTATTGTGTGTTTGATCTGAATCAGGCAGAGGAGCAAATGCCTCAAGGCAAGAACGTGCAGTGAATGCTGGAAGCTTCTGAACGGAGCTGGGAGAGCATTCAAAGAGAGAGACAGAGACCGAGAGACCCAGAGAGGAGGGGCGAGAGCAGAAGATGGAGCCAGCAGGTTGTGGCCAGATCAAGGAGTCTGAATGAGCGGGCAGCTTTGATTCAGTAGGTACAGAGCTGCTGCTCTTGAAGACAGACCCAAGGAGAATGAATAAGCTTTTCACGTTTGCGGTGGATACTCACCTCCCCAACAGCGCATGTGGAGAGCAGAGGAAGAGGCATGTGAACCGCAGAGCGCCCAGCTCGGAGGTGCTGCTCGGAGCTCCTGGAGGGAACCCGGGAGAGGTTCTTGGAGCTGTGCCAGCTCAGGCACCCAGACTATGAAAGTACCTGGTGGGCTCAAGCCTGATGTGATTCTGTGACTCCCCCATGCCTTTTAATGGTGCAAGTCCTGATCTCTTCTCCAGAAGCCTCTGACTTTTCCAAGCCTCTTAAGATGGAGAGGATTCTAGAGAACAAAACGCATCTATCTGGGGAGAGGGCTAGCCAAGGTCAAAGCCGGAGGCCCTTTTGATTAGCCTCTGACAGCCCAGAGGGGGGCATGAGCGGCATCTGCCACCAGGGGTGACAGAGAAGCTTAGGCACGCTCACTTCCAGCATGTTCTCAGTTTGGAAATAAGATGGGTACAATTTGTCCTCATGGCTTCTTCATCCCGCACATATACTACTGGCTAGAAGCAAAAGAAGGTGGAATTGATGTGGTTGTAGAGAAGGCTAGAGACTGGCCCGGGTGGGGGGAAAGGGAGTCAAGAGGCCTGGATTCTGTTCCTGCTCCTTTGTAAGTGAGTGGTCTTATGACCTTGGGAAGTCACCTTGTCTTTCTGAGTATCTGTTCACTCACTTTTAAACTGAAGGTATTGGGATTAGAGCTGTGGTCCTCATCCGGAAGGTGGCTGAGAGGAGGATGGGGAAATAAGCCTCTTCGAGGAGGGGAGCACAGGTGTATGCAAATTAAGAATCCCATTCAGGAATCTTAGTAACACCCGCTTCCCTCTTCTCGCCAGCCCCCCAGGCACAATTTCTAACTGCCCACCCAAGGCTGGGCGTGAACACCGCTGTGGGTGGTTATGGGCTAGATGAAGGTGAGGAGGTTGGGGTTCCCCAGGAACCTGTCCCTTCACCCCAATGCCCCCAAATTCCATGTGGACTTTTTCAACTCCAGAATCATGTCACATCTGTGAAGCAGAATGGATCTGCCTAGCGCCAAAGAGGAAATCAACAAAAGAGTGACACTTTACAGGAAACAGCTGAATCTTCAGTCTTCGAGGGCGTGGAAATGCAAACTGTTAATCCTCAAATTTCAGGGCATTGCAACCAAGTTGTAATTAAAACAATGAAGTCCATTGCCCGGGCACTGAACTGAAAATTTCTCCGAGGAGTTACACCACCCAAGCCTTGTGCAGAAATGAAAGTGAGAGGGGACCTTTTCAACTCTGGTCTGACCTCTTTGGCCTTGATTCCAGTTTTCTCTTTCTATCCTCTCGGTGATACATGGTTCACCCTCGGCAGCCTCCCTCCTCCTCTGTCCCCATGCAGTCCCTTGTGGGGGCCACCCTGTCCTTCTGGCCCTGGGCCCCGGGAACCTGGGCTCCCAGGTTCTGAGGGTCCTGCTCTTGTCACACCATTTCGCTCACACCACCCTGTCAGTGAGTACGTCTGGCCTCTGTCACTCTCCTCAAACCTCCTCCTGCCTTCTTCATAGAACAACGCCTCTTACTCCACAGAGAAAATGGAGCCCATCTGGAAGCGCTATTCTCTTGCCCCTCTGCTCCCCAAGGCAGCTCGACCTCCTCCTGTGGTCTCATGGGTCTGTGCCCTGGACCCTCACCTCTACCTGGGAGCCCTCCACTTCTCCTTCTCCTGCCAGTTCATAAACACCCCATCCATGCGTAGCATTAAGAGGAAAGGCTACTTTCCTCAACAGAAACTGTTGGCTGTTGGGTGATCCTTGACCAGAGGATGGGGCTAATGGTCTTCTCTTTCCACCCTTCCTATAGCCACTTTGACCATATGGAGTCCAGCTCAAGGGACGCTGTCCCCTGGCCTTGGCACTCTGCCCAGTCCTTGGGTTGTGTGGCTCCTTCCTCTAGGCCTGGGGTGCTGGTTCCATGGGTGCCATCTGGTTTTCTGCTGGGACAGAGGAGGCTTCAGGGACTCTGGGTCTTGAGGATGGAAGAAGGGGACAGGAAAAAAGGCCCATCATGGTTCAGCCACGCAATGAAACAACTACAAGACAGACCAAGCTTTTTTTCCTTAGTATTCATGATGGGATTTTATTCATCAAGACCATCTTCTCTGTTTTGTCCTTTTCATTACCCTTCCTGGGAGTGTGGATGGGACACATACATCACCAGGACACGGCAGAGAGGAATAAAATCTGTCTTGTGGAGTGATGCTCTCCAGTATCATCGAAAAATAATCCTTCTGCTGTCCTCAGCCCACTCACTCGCCTTCTACCCCCAACAGCACCTCCCGCTTGAAGAAGTGGACATGTGCATAGGCTGTCTGTAGCCCCTTGCTCACCCCCAGTGGCTCACCAGCCCCAAGCACCTTGCCTTTCACCGTTCCTCGAAAACTGCCCTATGCCAGTTTCCCAGTGCCCTCCAGTTGCTCGATTCGAGGCAGGGTTTTCAATTCTCCTGTTTGTTTCTTTGACTCTTGCAGAAACATCCCCTCTTCCAGGGCCCAGGCCATCGTGGTCCTTGTTTCTTTTCATCTATAAACTCATCCTTCCCAGAACTCTCTGGCTCTTAGATGCAAATATTTCCTGTCCGTTCTCATGACTCTAACCTGCCACCTCTTCCTTACAATTTTCAAACTTTAATGTGTGACTTGGAGCCTCCCCCCGGAACTCCACACCTCCAAATCTCCATATTTATTAAGTGTCCCATCAAATGTCCCTGGGCCACTTCAAGCTCAATCTTCCCCACGTTAATCAGGCCCAAATCAAACTTGCTGCCCTCTTTCCTAAATACTCTTCTCATGTTTTTTTGTCTTTGAAGACGGCCACTGTCATTCACGATGTCACCCAAAGTCACCCGCCGTTTGTCTGGTCACCTTCTCTTCATCCATGCCTGCCTTCTTTGAGGCCTTATCATCTCTCCTGCAATCGACTCTCGTCCAGACACTCCCCACGGTGCTGCCAAGATAATCTTTTTAAAATCACTCCTGGGATTTAGACCTATGTATGGCTTTCTGTTGACTTATGTCAATATAAAATCCAAATCTCTTGTCAAGGCCAAGAGACTATTCTCGATCTCAAAAGGATGAAAAGCCAGGAGACCCAATGATATGTAAGGTAAATAGTCATCCTCCCTTCTAAGCTGAGTACAAAAATCAAAAGTCTACAGAACTTGGTTTTGTTTCTTAATTAAGGGAGACTGGTAGAGATACAGAGGGTTCATAAACACCAGGGGATGAACCTGGGCTGATAGGAAAGCCAGAGTAAGCAGAACACAGCTGCAGTGTTACCTGGGTACACTCCCGTCTTCCTCCCAAGTGTCTACTCCAACGGCTTCTGTAGTATGCTTACTATTCTCCCCTAGGCTTGCTCCTTTGAATTCATCTCTCTCTTTTTTTTTTTTTTTTTCCTTGGGAAGTCCTCTGTTACCTTGTAACTGTGTAATGCAGCTCTCCCCTAACACATGTTCAATAAGAATGTTATGGGCTCTTTGAATAAATGGATGACTGTGTCTCCTAGACCAGGGAGATTAGAGTAGCCCACTCGTACTCAGCAGTAAATTAGCCTGGATGAATTTACACTTAAATTCAGTGATCAAGTGGTAGGACAAAGATGATAGAACTTGTATGGGGAGAGAGAGGAAGAGTAAGTTCAGGGAAAGAGGAGGAAGATGCATAACAGGGTGTGATTCTAGAGAACATGTTGGGACAGACTTGATGAGGTTCCATACTGAAGGCCTTCTGGAAAGTGCAAAGTTGCAAGGTGCCTAGGGAGTAGTGGTGTGTGGTTCAGTTGATGCAGAAATAGAAGAAAAGGGCACCGGGCCCTCTGTGATCTCATCTCACCCTGACTCTCGGTGGCACACCAGGGACAGGCCCACAAGACCTCTTTCTGCTCCAGCCACACTGGCCCTGGTAGTTTCTGGAGCCCCCAGATTCTTTGATCTTAGCACTCCTGGAATCAAGAGAGCCCTTCTCTCTTTGTTTTAAAATGCAGATTTTATTATTATTCAAGTATGGTGAGGCCAATAGGTCAAGAAATGATGCCATGGAAAAGAGGGTTTGTTCTCACTGTGGAATGAGTGTTGGGGGTGTTCCCTGTCCCCATTTCTATGTTGGAAATTTGATGCCCGATGTGATGGTATTTGGAGATGAGGCCTCAGGGATTCAGAGCCGTCAGGAATGGAACCAATGCCCCTAGAGTTACAGGTGGGACATTCTGTGTTGTGTGAATGGAGGTCTCGGTTCTTGGATTACCCGTGGAAGATTTACCTGAGGATCTGTGCTCAGATAAAGACGGAAAGGAAAGTAGCGAGCACAAAGCAGGGTCTTAAGGCCAGCTAGTTCTCAAGGTGGGAGAGTGCGTAGGCCCAGAGGTGGCAATGGCCATAATGCTATAGTGTTTTTTCCTTTTTCTATAAACAGGGTCTTGGGTCACAGATGGGGTGGTCTCTACTGGAGGCTGCTTCCTGTTTTCTGGGGGACTCCTCTCACAGATCAGGAGAGGGAGTTTGTGACCTTACAAGGTTTGTACTAAACTTCATGGCAGGCTTCCCCCATTAGGGGGTCCAAAACCTCAATGCAAGTGAATTATAATGAATCTAGGGGTCACCCTGGGGCAGAGGTAAAGGAAGAGAGGGCATGTTCTGTACCTGTGGCCCTTGGTCTCTTAGACCCTAGACCTTGGAAGCCACAAGATCAGAATGTTCTACCCTGGGCTTTGAATGTTTCCCCTTTTATATCACCACCCTTGCCTCTAGCTCCTGTCTAATTATTGCCTAGTCTATCAAGAGCTCCCTTGCCTCTTCTGCTCTGTGAGGACACAGTGAAGATGGCTGTCTATGAGCCAGGAAGCAGGATCTTACCACTTGTGAATCTGCTGGCACCATGACATTGGACTTCCATCCTCCAGAACTGTGAGAAACAAATGTTTATTGTTTTTGAGCCCCTGGGTCTCTGGGATTTTGTGCCAGTGGCTCAAGGCAGGTACCCTAAGAGTTATACTCGTAGCTTTCAAGAGGAGGGGGAAGACCACTTTAGGGGAGACACACAGGGAAGCACCAGGGCTGGTCAGGGAGGCAGGTAGAGGAGGGAGGAAGTGTGAGCACGAACCTTTATTGTAGTTCCCAGGGGAAAGAGCAGGTTTGGGAAAGCAGGCTCAGGATTGGCTATTCTGAGGGCTCTGGTACCCCAGCTGGGGTGATTAGGGCACAGGGTTGGTGGCCCAGAGTGTGACAAGGAATCCCAAGGAAGATAGAGAAAAGTAAATCCATATGTTGACTCATCAGAGAGAACCTACAGAACACCCAACATAAAGATCTTAGAAACAGAGGATACCTGGGTGACTCAGTCGGTTAAGCGACTGCCTTCGGCTCAGGTCATGATCCCAGGGGCTTGGGATCGAGTCCCACATTGGGCTCCCTGCTCAGTGAGGAGTCTGCTTCTCCCTCTGTCTTTCCCTGGTCTCTCTCTCTCTCTTACACACACACACACACACACACACACACACACACACAAATAAATAAATAAAATCTTTAAAAAAAAAAAAAGATCTTAAAAACAACCCCAGGGAAAAAAACGACAGTAGAAAAAGCAAATACCGTTAGAGTGATAGTACAATTCTCTGAAGCAACAGCGGGATGTAGACTACACTGGGATTTCATTTTAAAGTACTAAGAGAAAAATAACTGATATCCAAGAAATCTATGTCAATATAAACATTATTTAAGAGTCAGGGGAACACAAAGGTATTTTCAGACAAACAAGGATTAAAATAATTTTCTGCTAAGAGAGGCTCCCTAGAAGAATTATGAAGTACGTGTTTCTGGAGTAAGGAAACTGAACCCAGATGGAAAGAGTAAGCTACGAGGAGGAGGAAGGTGAGGGAGGAAATTCATAAACAAAGGAATAAATCTACATAAACGTTTGATGTAAAGCAGATAGACCTTGATCAACATTCTCAACGTTCATTCCTTCAGCGAATATTTATTGAGCATCTAAAATATGCCAGCCATTGTTTTAGGGTTGGTGAGGTAATGCTGGATAAACCAGACCAAATGCCTACCCTTCTGAAAGTTATAATAAATAAGTAAAATATTTAGTATGCTACTGGAGGATATATGTAAAGGGGGGAAATCAAGCAGGGGCAGGGGATAAGACTGTTGAAAAGAAGGGCAGGGATAAATAAAACTCCATCCTCACCATTGGAGGCCAGTGCCCACATGGAAAACCCCACGAGCTCAAAATGGTGTCACTGAGGCCAAGTCACCAAGCCCGGGTCTTAACACTGAACCTCACTGCAGTTTCAGCCTCACCCAGAAATGGAAGTCTTAACTGGTCAGTCAGGAATTTCCTGATCAAAACCTTTAAGGCCTTCTCCAGCCACCAGAGGAAGTTGAGGTTTTTCACCTAATAAGACCCGCTATCCTTCCCCCTAAGGGAAAGTGACCTTGCCTGAAAACAATCCTTTCTTTTCTGATAACTCTTTGCCCCACCCTCTTTCCTATTTGTACAACTCCTCGGAGCAGCCCTCTAGGGATTCTTGAATCATTTAGTAAAACCGATTAGATCTTGCAATGTACTTGGTTGAATTTTTTAACAGGTGTAAGAACCTTTGCGTCTATCTCTGCCTTCACCATCTTAGAGGCAGCACTGTCTCCCCCCACCCCTCGCCCAAAATGACAAAGAAAAAAAAAAGAAGAAAAAAGAAAAGGACGTTATGACAGGCCATCCCTGACCTTTCAAAAGGGTGATCTGTGAAGATGAGTGGAAAGTCATGGGCAGTGAGGGGATTCGCCATGGGCCACTTTGGGGGTGGAGGACCATTGGCAGCCAATCCTGCACTTCGAAGCTTTAGAGACAAAGTAACCACCTAACTGGGCGGAGCCCGGTGGGACTGAGCAGGTCTTGGTAAGTTGTAGTGTTATTAGAATTCAGCATTTGGAAGGGTTTGGGTAGAAGAATGCTTAAATCAAACCCTTTTTGAGGGAAAGTAAGAAACAGACTTTGTGGGTTGTGGCCAGTCGTAAATTTGTTTTAGTGCCAGAGTTTTTAAAAAGTGGATTTTACAACCGATAAATCAGTTTTATTTATGAACTTAAACTTGATCTATTTTCTAAGGATTTCTTCGCATAAAATAGGCTGAGCTAGCCTGGTGTTACTTGCACTGTGAAGCTGCACAGCTGTGAAATATCAGAGGTCCCCAACTTAGAACACTTGAATGTGTCTAATTTATAAACAACATTTATGAACAGGAGGATGGGAGCTTCTCTTCCTTTGACTTGCTGGCCACTTCTGGGAATGGCCCTCCCTGCCCAGGTCCTGATGTGTTGGGGAGCACCTCTGGTGGTCTGTACTGATGCAAGAGAAATGGTCATGAGAGGGGACACTGTTGCCCTGCTTGCCTGGCCCCTTGGGACTGACATCCATCCACCCCATGGGTGAAATTGTTAGGTAGAAGCTAGACCTGAGTAGTGGAAGGAACACCCAGAGGCAGAGTCCAAGTCCTTGAAGGGGGGAATGATAGAGACATGAGCTTGAGGCAAGGATGGTGACAAAGAAACTGTATATTAAAAGCCCAGGCATTGGGGGAGGAGGAGCACCATATTCTACCCTTGTGTCTTCCAAGACCTTGGGCCCGATAGATCAAGAGCTACAGGTGCAGACCCAGTGCTCTCCTCTTCCCCCTGTACCCCAGAGTAACCCCTGGACTCATTATAATGCATTTGCTTTGCGGGTACAGCTCCCTCCCAACCTAGTCCCATGAAGAAAGGCTGCCTTGATGGTTGGGGACCAACCTCGAAGGGCCAAAAACTCCTTCTCCCAACCTGTGTGAGGAGTTTCCCAAAGGATTGGAAACAGCCTCCATTAGAGACGACCCCACTGTGTGCCCTAGCTCCTCCCAGCCCAGAGAGACGGAGTAATATCCAATTCCAGAACAACATAGGGGCCATATGCCCCGAGAGGAACCTGTTCCCTCTCTCACCTTGAAAGTGTTCTTCGGCTTTAATTAACTGCTTTATGCTGGCTGCTTTCCTTCTGGCTGTCTTTTATTAGAGCACCGATCCCCACGTAAATCTCGTGAGGAATCCAAGGACTGAGACCTCCATTCACACAACACAGACTCTCCCATGGCTGATAAAATGGGCTTTATTAAATATACACTTTGCTGGGAGTTCACTTTCATCCAAGTAGGGTCTCCATGGGAAAATGAATTCTGAGTTACAAACAGCTAAATTTCATCAATTTCTGCAATGCATACTCACACGGGAGGGTTGCAAAGCCTGATGACGATGACCTAAGAGCAAGAAGAAAGATTCCCTGCCTCACTGAGGGAAACGCACTTCCCTGTCAATGGCCAGAATGCTTGGTCTAATCATGGAGAGTTGAACTTGGCTCTGGGTAGGGAGTGGGAAGAAGCTCATGTCAGTCAAGATAAGGAGAATGAGTCAGTCTTCCACAACCCCGGAGGAGGGCCAGCAAGAGACACCTTAAGGAAACAGCTAACCAGATAGAGAAGGTGTCCCACACCCTAGTTCTACCCTGAGCAAGCAGTCGGTTCATTCCCCTCTGAGAGGGAGTGGGGGTGGGGCTGGCCAGGGTCAGCCCCTGAACTGCCAGGCCAGGAGTTGGGAGCTGGGGTGCCCACTGCCTCTCTTGGCCTCAGGCAATGCTGTCCTAGAGGGATTCAGGTCAACTGTGAGTCAAGGTCAGCTGTGCTGAGTCTCTGATCTCTTGTCCTCTGAGCCTTTGTGAGAACACACCTGGGAAGGACTACCATTGACGGACTCAGGGACCCAAAACCTAAAGTCTCTTACTTGTGTTATAAAGGGGATGGGAACCCATCTTACAGTCTTACAAAAACAGAAAGCTGAGGGTAATAAACTTGGCAATCTTTATGCCAAATGCTGAGTAATCTCATCATCAGCATCACCTGGGGAGCTTAAAAAGAAGCATGCCGATATCTGGACCGCACCTCGGACACGCTATGCAGAATTCTGGGGTGGAGTCCAGGAATGTGTACTTTATTGACCTCCCCAGGTGATTCAGATCATAAACTAGGTCTGGGGAAAGTCTGACATAAAGGATCCAAATAGAATTCTCACACTGGTAATTCAATCACTGAAACCCTCTTGACATAAAAAGAGCTCATCTAAATCAATAAGAAAAATATGAACAGTGCCATGGAAATGAAGATGAAGGCAGTTTTATTTAAAAAAAAAAAATAGAAGTCATCAATAGCCGAAACTGTAAATACATGTGAAGGTTTTAAATACACATGGCTTTCATGAAACGATTTTCAAAGATCTTGCACTATGGGTATATTTGGAGAAGTAAGCAAAACATCTAAGAATGGTCCTGGCAGCATTGTTTATCATAGCACACTCTGGAAACAACCTGAACATCCGTTAGTAGGAGACAGTATGTCCTCTAAGGGGCAACCACACAATGGATTCCTATTCAACTGTTAAGAATAAGTCAGATCTATAGCACTGATCTGGAACAATGTCTGGGAGTTGCTATTTCATGAAAAAGCAGTATGTATGGTTGGGATTCATTTGGGGGAAAGCGAAAATGGGTTGACATGGGTATTGGTATTTATATGTGCATAGAGAACTGAGAGGGGAACATGAGAAACCATAAAAATGAAATAACGTCTAGAGAACAAGGTGTGGGTAAGAGAGGTGCTTTTGTTTACTTTTCATTTGACAACTTTGTAAATTATTGTTTTCCCATGAGCATTTATTACTGTGTAAAGACAACACAAGGTAAAGAAACTGAAATGAAGACGTGGAAACTTATACATACACAGCCTCTGTGGGTATGGGGGCCCCATTTTCTGGTCTTGTTCCCCGTAGCAGATGCCCCTAGAAGGCCCCCCACCTCTCCTGCCCTCCACCATTGTTGCAGCTGTGCATTCAGACTTAGTTCCAATTATTAGCACTTGCTGTGGGCCTGTGTCCTTCCACTTTCTACCTCAGGGCCTTTACTGATGCCCTGAGTCTGACGCTAGGGAGGTTCAGGGGATTTTTTTTTTTTTTTTTTAATATAGATGACCTTACTTTTTTTTTTTTTTTTATGGTTTTATCCCCACGGGTACAGGTCTGTGAATCGCCAGGTTTACACACTTCACAGCACTCACCATAGCACATACCCTCCCCACTGTCCATAACCCCATCACCCTCTCCCAAACCCCTTCCCCCCAACGCCCCTCAGTTTGTTTTGTGACATTAAGAGTCTCTTATGGTTTGTCTCCCTCTCGATCCCATCTTCTTTCATTTATTCTTTTCCTGCCCCCCAAACCCCCACGTTGCATCTCCACTTCCTCATATCAGTGAGATATGATAATTGTCTTTCTTTGATTGACTTATTTTGCTAAGCATAATACCCTCTAGTTCCATCCACGTCGTCGTGAATGGCAAGATTTCATTTCTTTTGATGGCGGCATAGTATTCCATTGTATATATATACCACCTCTTCTTTATCCATTCATCTGTTGATGGACATCTAGGTTCTTTCCATAGTTTGGCTATTGTGGACATTGCTGCTATAAATATTTGGGTGCACGTGCCCCTTCAGATCACTATGTTTGTATCTTTAGGGTAAATACCCAGTAGTGAAATTGCGGGGTCATAGGGTAGCTCTATTTTCAACTTTTTTTTTTAACTTTATTTAAGCTTTATTTAAACATATAATGTAACCCCACCACCCTCTCCCAACCCCTCTTCCCCCCACCCCCCTCAGTTTGTTTTATGACATTAAGAGTCTCTTTTGGTTTGTCTCCCTCCCGATCCCATCTTCTTTCATTTTTACTTTTCCTACCACCTTAACTCCCACCCCCGTTGCATCTCCACTTCCTCATATCAGGGAGATCATGTGAGAGTTGTCTTTCTCCAGTT
Source organism: Taxidea taxus jeffersonii (assembly GCA_003697995.1). Lineage (NCBI taxonomy): Eukaryota > Metazoa > Chordata > Mammalia > Carnivora > Mustelidae > Taxidea > Taxidea taxus. The sequence continues at coordinate 286 of RCUC01153259.1, read as the reverse complement.
GACTTATTTCGCTAAGCATAATACGCTCTAGTTCCATCCATGTCGTCGCAAATGGTAAGATTTCATTTCTTTTGATGGCTGCATAGTATTCCATTGTATATATATACCACCTCTTCTTTATCCATTCATCTGTTGATGGACATCTAGGTTCTTTCCATAACTTGGCTATTGTGGACATTGCTGCTATAAACATTCGGGTACACGTGCCCCTTTGGATCACTACGTTTGTATCTTTAGGATAAATACCCAGTAGTGCAATTGCTGGGTCATAAGGTAGCTCTATTTT